>JXCR01109714.1:26639-37409 GCA_002079205.1 Phalaenopsis hybrid cultivar
TAAAGTGAAGATTACATCCAAGATTCAGGGAGGTCAAAGCCCTTGGAAGTTGGGTGCAAATAAATAGGGAAATATTATTATCAGGCGAAGAATTGGAGATTTTAGATTGACAGACTAAAATCCCCAATTTGGTCCTATCGTTTGGGTGCTGATGTGTAGATGTTAGCCCTCAGATGAGGGGAACGTGGCAGCTCTGAAGTGAGAGAAGGTATCCTCCCAGCCTAGCCGCAGAATCAGTAACCAAGCATAGAATTAGTCAATGTCCCTTATGCCTGGACCAAAGGGTAAAGAATATGTATGCTCCTATTTGACATAATATAATTTGAACTAATTCATTTTATCCATTCACTATAATTTCTTGACAAGGAGAAGGATGCTTCTTTATATATTGAATATCACAATTAAACCCTACTTTATATCATTAGTTATATAGTAGTTTTTAAGTTATCTATTTATTTTAATTGCCTATTAGTGGCAGATAAGCAAGTTGAACATCGTTGTGATTAAAGTCTTGCGTTTCGAAAAGTCTTAGTCCGTGATTCTAAAACACTCCCTGTGGGATTGATATCTAGGACTCCATTAGAGCCTTATATTACTTGAGCGATACGTATACTTGAGTTGACAAATTTGACTTTAACATTATTGAATATTATAATTATACAGCTTAATCAAATAAGACACATCCATAAAGTCGCGATCAAGTCTTTGAACACCGTTGCTAGAAATTAAATCTTGTAGTAGCGTCATCAAATTCTTGTATTTATCGATTACAAAAAGAAGTCGGTCACCTATGTGGAGGGCAGAAAGGCTCCAATGGACAATTGGATTGGTGCCACTTGGATGGGTTCAATTTTGGGTTTTGACCATATGGGCTTTATTGGCCATGGTGTTTTCTGACAGCCAAGGTGGCTGGCTGGTCAAGGTCATGTCACCATTTGGTCAGGGGCATCAGGGCTTGGTTTTGGTGAAGACAATTGGGGTTGGTCATGTGTAAAGGTTTTGAATTAAATAGGAATGGCGGAAGGTTCATTTTGGATCAATTTTGTTCAATGCATGATTTAGGGTTATTAAGGAAGCTTTGGGTGTTGAAGAAAATCAGGTGGTCATGGTGAAGTCCCCATCAATGTGGATTAGAACTAATAGTGTGCTTAAATGAGTCATGGGAGTGGTTAATCATGTGTGAGGGGACCACTAAAGAGGCTCATCCATTTGCCCAAAATAGCATGGTGATATGAGCATGACTCATATGGCTTGCATGTGGCTTGGAGATGGCTTCATGGCTTATCCTTGGCTTGGTCATTTGCATGAAAAGGGATTTTGGATTTTATGGGGTATTTTGGTGGAGTTTCTCATGAGGCTTAATATGGAATGATTTGATCATGGATTTAAAATTTAAGGAATGATTTTGATTAAATGGATGATGGCAAGAAATTTCATGCTATGTGGGTTTTGGATTAGGGCTTTTGGAATGAAGTGTGGTGGGCTTGGGCTTTTGAAATTGGGGTGTATTTGGGCCAAATTTGGGTCAATTAAATGTTTAATTTGGTGTATGAAGATGTCATGAAGAGTTTTGAAAGGATTTCAAGTGATTTTGAATTGAATTGAAAAGTCAATTTGGGTATTTTGGACATAGGGTCAAAATTGGGGCTTTTTGATTTGGGTTGGAATTAGGCTTAAAATTGGGTCAAATTGGGCTTAGATTTTGTTTATATTATGATTAGAGATATTGAGTTTTGATGTGTAAATAAATTTGGGCAAGAATGGGGTCAATTGGACCATGATTGAGGATATTTTGAGGAAATTGGGGCTTTGAGGGCAATTTGGGGCTTTTGATCAAAATTGATCCATTTGGTCAAATTGGGTCAATTTGATGGTTTAGAATTAAAATTGGGAATATTTTGGATGATTTAATAATTTTTTGTGAATTTTTAGAATTTTTGAAAATTTTAAGTCATGAGGGGTGTTTTGGTAATTTTGGCAATTTTGGGGGTGTTAGTGGGAATGATTTGAAATGACTTGGAAAAATTTGAGTGTTTTAGCCAATATTGAGAAGTTTGGCAAAAATTAGGGTTGTAGGGGTATTTTGGTAATTTGGTGATCTTGGGCTAGGCTAGGCAAGTAAGCCATGAAGCCATGTCAAACCAATAGGAGCCATATGAGGACTCATTTTGGATGCTCAATATGCTGATTCTAACTCTCTTAGCCAAGGGCTAGGGGTTTGGGTCCATCCATATGAGCTATCCAAAAGGAGTTAGGAGACTACATCAAGGGGCCCTAGGGTTTGGGGTGTGTGAGGAAGTGCAGTGTGTATAAGCTAGCCTAACAAATACCTGAATATCCAGGGTTAGTCCTAAGTCTTGATCATCCTATGGGAAACTTCTCTTGAGCTCCCTCATATTGACCCTACCTACTAAGTGCTAGAGGTTAGGACCAACATGTGGAACTTTAATTGGAGCGAATAAGAGTTTAGAATTTTTAAATGTGAGGGTTCCTTTCTAGTCCTCTAGAAATAGTCAACAGGAAGTCTTATGGCTAGACTCTAGGCTACCAAGGAGGAAACTAGACCTCAACCAAAAGTGAAGTCAACACTTTTCTTTTCTTTTCTTTTTCTCCTTTTTTTTTCTTTTAGGAACTTTTCTTTTTCTTTTTCTTTTTCAAGTAAGGATTACTATATCTGGATAGCCTTTAATAGTTTTGAGCTTCACTATCCTCTTCTTAAAGTTAAAGTTTCTTACCTTTCTTCACTTAATAAATTCATATCAGTTTATGATTTTTCATAAAGTCTCATTCTTTCATTCTTACATGAAACTCTAAATTCTTAACACTTCAAAAATACAATTTTCCTTACTTTAAATAGAAAACCATAGTCTTATCCAATGATACCAAATTTTTTTAACTTTAAAATTAACCTTCATTATTAAAAAAAATTTACCTAAATTTATCATAATAGTTATAACCATAACTATAGTCATTTAAAGTTTAATCTCAAGATTCCAAATCATGTTAAATTAGTTTTAAAAATATAATTATTTGAAGAAAAATAAATTTTAGTTTATTTACTTTCAAAAGAAAATTTTCTTCCCCCGACACTTAAGTTTTTAAGTAATTTTAAAAATATTTTAGTACAAAATTTAGTAGATGAAAGAAAACAATAAATGCATGAAAATAAAAACTGACATGTAGATGATTTCTGATTATGAAACTGGGTTCTGGTATACTGCAGGTACTAACTTTAAAAGCATACATACATGCTTTAAAACATTAAATGAGACATAATATATTCTAAAGAATTTGTTGAGAATTAGAAATAGGAATAAAAAAATGAAAACACTAAAAATGCAACTAAAGTAAAAATCTACTGTTACTATTACCATTTCAATCCACAACACAACATAAAAGTCCTTAAATGCAATAAATAATCGTTCTAATAATCCTTATGCCAATTATTATAATCTTGGTTGGAAGAATCATCCAAATTTTAGTTAGAGTAACAATAACTCTAATACTGCAAATCCGTAGTGGGGAAACAACACTACAAGCCCATTAAGAAACTCCAACAATCAAAGAAATCCAACTTATAAACCATATTATCCTCCAGGTTTTAATAATTTGCAGGGTAAGGAGAAAAAGTTGTCAGTGGAAGAATTGATATTGTAAATGGGATGCCAATTACGAAGTTAAGGAGTTGCAATTAGAAACATGGAAAATCAATTGAGATGTATTGCTACTGCACTTAACAATAAAAATCAAGGAACGCTGCCTAGTAATGTTGAAGTAAATCCTTAAGATCAAAACAAAAAGCAAATTAAGGCTATTTAACTGAGAAGTTGAAAAGAATAGAAAAATAGAGTTAAAAAAGAAGTGGAAGTTAATGTTGAAAAATAAGAGGTGGAAAATGAAAAATATGGTGAAGAGTCTCATTTTGAGTCAGAATGTCTTATTAAATCAATGAAAATCACTGTATAAAGACCACCACCTCCATTTCCTCAAAGATTGAAGCAGAAAAATAGAGATAAAAAATTTTCAAATCTTTTGGAGACATTGAGGAAATTAACGATAAACATTCCACTTGTTGAAGCCTTGGAACAAATGTCAAGCTCTGTCAAGTTCATGAAGGATATACTTAATAGGAAAATAAAGTTTATAGATAATGAGACTATTAAACTAAGTGAAGTGTGTGGTGCTATAATTCAGAAGAAGCTTCTTGAAAAACTTAAAGATCCTGGAAGTTTTACTATACCTTATGCTATTTGCAAAAGATTTTTTGGAAAAGATTTATGTGATTTAGGAGCCAGTATTAATCTTATGCCTTTATCAATTTTTAGAAGGTTGGGTTTAGGAGATATTTCACCTACTACTGTAACTCTTTAGCTAGTTGATCGTTCGATTACCTATCCTAAAGTAGTTATAAAAGATGTTTTTTTAAAGTTGATAAATTTATCTTTCTTGTGGAATTTATTGTCTTAGATATGGAGGAATATAAAAAAATTCCTATCATTTTAGGAAGACCATTCCTTTCCACTGGAAGAGTTTTGATAAATGTGCAAAAAAGAGAACTAACTATGAGAGTTAGTGATCAAGAGGTTATATTTAATATTGAAAAATCAATGAGATACCCTGCAAAAGTGCAAGAGATTGAATGCTTTGAATGTATATTAACGAATATTTAAGCCATGAATATTTCAAGAAGACATTCAAGAAAGAATTTGAAAAGGAATATTTGGAATATCAAGATGAGTATGAAATTCAAGTTGAATCTACAGAAGTGACTAAAGAAGATTTGAATTATGTTCAAGAAAAATTTGAAATGTTAGAGCCTACAGAAAGTAATAATAATTTCATTTCATCTATGGAGAAACCACCTGAATGAGAACTGAAAACACTTCCTACACTTTTTCAGTAAATATTTTTAGGAGATTTATCTACATTATCTGTTATAGTATCCTTATAATTAATTGATATCAAGAACAACAATCATTGAAAACTTTGAGGAGATATAAGAAAGCCTTTGGATGGACATTAGTTGATATTAAAGGAATCAGTCCTTCAATTTGAATGCATAGAATTTTATTAGAAGATCAACATAAACAAGAACTTATCCTCAAAGGAGATTGAATCCTATTATGAAAGAAGTTGTTAAGAAAGAGATTTTAAAATTGTTAGATATTGGCATAATATATCCTATTTCAGACAGTGTTTGGGTGAGTCCAATTCATTGTGTTCCAAAGAAAGGAGGTGTGACTGCAGTCACAAATGAGAATAATGAATTAATACAAACAAGACATGTCACTGGATGGTGAATCTGCATAGAATATAGAAAAATAAATTCTGCCACAAAAAAGGATCATTTTCTTTTACCCTTTTTGGACCAGTTGTTAGATAGGCTGGCTGGGCACAAATATTTTTATTTTTTAGATGGATATACCAGTTATCATTAAATACCTATTGCTCCAGAGGATCATAAGAAAACAACATTTACTAGTCCTTATGG
Organism: Phalaenopsis hybrid cultivar; assembly: GCA_002079205.1. Classification (NCBI taxonomy): domain Eukaryota; kingdom Viridiplantae; phylum Streptophyta; class Magnoliopsida; order Asparagales; family Orchidaceae; genus Phalaenopsis; species Phalaenopsis hybrid cultivar. The sequence goes on from JXCR01109714.1 coordinate 32,131, forward strand.
AATTCTTTCTTTTCTGCGAATTCCTTTTGGATTATGAAATGCACCTGCAACATTTCAAAGATATATGATGTCAATTTTCAGTGATTTAATTAAAAAAGGGATTGAAGTCTATTTGGAGTATTTTTTTCTATTTGGAACTTCATTTGAAATATGTGTAAATCATTTAGATAAAGTTCTAGAATGATGTGAAAAGACTAATCTCATATTAAATTGGGAAAATATCAATTTATGGTTGCAGGGGGAATTGTGCTTGGGCATAAAATTTCAAAAAATGGCATGGAAGTTGATCCTGCAGAAATTCAGGTTATATCAAACCTACCTTCACCTACTATTATAAGAGTGGTTAGGAGGTTTTTAGGACATATTGGATTTTACAAGCGATATATTAAAAAAATTTTAAAAATTACAAAGCCTTTATGCCAACTTCTAGAAAAAGATACAAAATTTGACTTTAACTAAGATTGCCTTAAAGCCTTTGAAACATTATAGAAGAAATTGATCACTGCTCCTATAATTGTTTCATCTGATTGGGAGAAACCTTTTGAGTTAATTTGTGATGCAAGTGATTATGCAATTGGAACTGTTTTAAGGCAGAGCTATGATAGGATTTTTAAAGCATATAGTATGCTAGTAAGACTCTTAATAATGCTCAAATTAACTATACCAGTACTGAAAGAGAGTTATTAACCATTATTTATGCTTTGTAAAATTTAGGTCATATTTGATTGAAGCTAAATGTGTTGAGCATACTGAGTACTCGTCTATTGAATATTTAATGCAAAAGAAAGACATGAAACCAAGATTAATTAGATAGGAACTTCTGATGCAAGAGTTTAATTTCGTAGTAGTCAATAAGAAATGGACAGATAATCAAATTGCTGATCATTTATCTAGATTAGAATATGAAGAAATACTTGATTTGGAAAAAGAAATTAATGAAACTTTTCTAGTTGAAAAACTTTATGTTGAAAAAGGATGGAAAATACCGCGGTATGTTGATATTGTAAATTATATTGTTAGTAGTATTTTGTCATATTGACTAACAAAATAACAGGAAAAGAAATTCACTCATGATGCAAAATTTTATTTTTGGGATGACCCTATTTGTATAAACAATGCAAAGATTTAGTAATGAGACGATGAGTGCCATATATAGAAATTCAAGAAATTATCCAAAAATGTCATGATTCTGAATTTAGAGGTCATTTTAGACCTTATAGAAATGCTCATAAAATTTTACAATCTGGATTTTATTGGCCTACTCTATTTAGAGATGTTAATATCTACATAAAAACATGTGATCAGTGTCAGAGAGTAGGTAATATTTCAAAAAGAAATGAAATGCCTTGAAATTTTAATTTGGAAATTAAAATTTTTGATTTAAGGGGATTAGATTTTATGGGACCATTTATTCCTTCATTTAGAAATGTATATATATTGATTGCAGTGGATTATCTTTAAAAATGGATAGAAGCAATCACTTTACCTTGATGTGATGCTTGGAGTGTTTCACAATTTTTAATTAAAAATATTTTTACAAGTTATGGAATGCGGAGAGTAATCATTACCGATGAAGGATCTTATTTTAAAAATGCAAGAATTACAAGATTGGTGGTAAAATATAAGATAATGCATAAAATTGTAACTGCTTATCATCCCCAGACTAGCGGTTTGGTAGAAGTATCTAATCATGAAATTAAGAGAATTTTGGAAAAAAGTGGAATCCTAATAAAATAGATTGGTCTGCTAGACTAGATACTGTATTATGGGTGTATAGGACAACCTATAAGACACCTATAGGAATGTCCCCATATATATTAATTTTTGGGAAGACTTTTCACTTACTAGTAGAATTGGAACATAAAGCTTATTGGGCTATTAAAAAATTATATTTCAATTTGAAAGATGCTGATGAGAAAAGATTATTGCAATTGATTGAACTTCAAGAAATTAGGAATGAATCTTACGATAATGCTCAAATTTTTAAGGAAAGAATGAAAGAATGGAATGATCGGAAGATAATAATAAAGGAATTTAAACCTGGACAAGAAGTTTTATTATACTATGTAAGATTGAAATTATTTCCTGGAAAACTGAAGTCTAGGTGGAAAGGGCCTTTCAGAATTGTTAAAGTCTATCCCTATGCAGCTGTTAATATTGAAGATCCCAAGACTGGAAGGATATTTAAAGTGAATGAGCATAGATTGAAACTTCATTTTGATTGTCAAAGACCAAATTTTAAAGAAAGAGTAATGTTGGGTCACTTAGAATAAAGACTCGGACTATCAGGATGATGACATTAAAGCAAGCGTTTTGTGAGAGGCAATCCATATTTATCGATGTTCTTTTGTTTTTATGTTTTTTTTGGAATATTTTATGTATATTTGTGTGTTGACCTCGTTTTTGGTTGAGGCCTAGTTTCCTCCATAGTAGCCTAGGGTCTTGTCATATGACTTTTCTGTTGACTATTCCTAGAGGACTAGAAAGGGACCCTCATCATTATAAATTCTAAACCCTTCTCTCAATTTGAAGTTCTACATATTGGTCCTGACCTCTAGCACTTGGTAGGTGGGATCAATATGGGGGAGCTCAAGGGGAGTCCACATAGGACTGCTTGGCCTTAGGGATGACCCTGGGTGTTGGTCTTGAGCTGATGCATACCCTGTCACTCACTTACACATTACACTTCCACTCACTACCTTAAACCTAAGCCTACCTAACTTTGACCCCTTAACCCTTCGGGAGACTCATGTAGATGGTCCCTTAGACCCACTAACTCTAGGCTAGGGTCTAGCTAAGACCAGTACATGAAGGATCCAAAGTAGAGGATTCTGTCGGTCCATAGCTCAAATAAGGTGGTTGACACCTCAATTTCACCAAAATACTAAACTTAGCCTTTTGCCTCCCAAATCTACCCAATTTACCAAAACACCCGCAAACCCCAACTTTGACCAAAATTCCTAATTTCAGTCAAAATACCCAAATTTGTTCAAAAAATATCTCAAACCATTTGAAATCATCTAAATTGCCCACAACTTCCAAAATTTGCCAAAATTACCAAAACACCCCAAATTTGCCAAAATTACAAAAAACCCTTGGTGTCAAAAACTTTCCCAAAACCCTCAAAATCATTTCAAATGTCCCCAAAAATAATTTGGACTCTTTAATTAAACCCAATTTGACCCATTTGACCCATTTTGACCAAAAGCCCCAAATTACCGTTAAAGGCCCAATTTTCCCAAATTTACCCTAAATGTCCACCAATGTGATCCAATCTTCTCCAATTTCAATTCTAAATTCAAATTCATCATGATCAAACTCAATTTAAACAAAATCCTATTCCAATTGACCCACATTTGAGTCCAATTTCAATTAAATAAAAAAGCCCCAATTTGGCCTAAAACCAAAATCCCACTCGATTGAACCCCCAAATCTTTCCAATTGCCCCAATTATGCATAATAAACTCTTTAAAACATCTTCACACACAAAATAGAACCTTAAATTGAACCTGTTCAAGCCCCAATTTTACTCAAAATCAACTTGGACAAAAACCCCCGATTTTACCCTAATTTAGCCATGTGCCCAAATTCCACCAAATTGAATGCCCAAATCCCAAAATTGACACCCAATTAATGTTGAGAACTCTTCATAACATTCCCCTAAACCATTTTTAACTCTCAATTTGGAATTAACCCAACTCTAGCCCAACCTAAACCCATGTCTAACCCAACATCCCCAAATTGTTCAAATGCCCAAAATCCTTCAAATTGAACCTCCAAGTCAATTCAAAATCACTCAAAATCTTTTCTAAACTCTTTATGACAATCATCCACACAAAATTGATCAATAAATTGGGCTCAATTTCATGGGTAGCCTAATCCAAACCCAACTTCAAGCCAAATTGACCCAAACTGAACCCATGAACCAAAATTGATTAAGTCATGCCCAAGTGGCCAAATTAATGACACCACAGCCACCAAATGGAGCCTAGTGACCAGGCTAGACTCACCCAGTACAACCTAGAAAAACTATGGACCATTAGTCCCTTGATTTAAGGGATTTTTCCCATTTTTGGCCTATAATTGAAATATCGTCTCCATCATTGCTTACCATTGAGAGTTAGTTAATCATAATTAAGCACCCCCTGACCTCCTTGAGCTTAGAGGTGACCAGACCCTGGCCAGCCAACACCTCAGCCACCGGAAACAGCCAGCCCAAGGGTACCCCAAATGGCCAAAACTAAAATATAAACCTCTCTGACTTGGCTCGCTCCCATTGGCCACTAGAGCCTTTCTTCCCTCCACCTCAACATGCTTTAGCACCCAGTTCCCAGCCCCGAGCTCCTTCAGGCAGTCAACGATATAAATGTAGCTCTCCATAAACAAAGGAGAGAATGCTTGAAACCTTAGGGAAACTTTATCAAAATCTCACTAGAGCTTCTTGATACACCTAAAATATATAGAGTTTTTATACACATTTTTATACCTATTTTTGAGATAATGCACTTTAATGGAACGTATTTTTTTGTTTTTCTTGCAGATGCAAATAAAAAGGTGAAAAATTCTTAAAGGAGTGAAAAATGATCAAATTTAGAGCAAATAGGTGAAAAATGTGCAAATGAGTTTTGGCGCCTAAGCGCTAGATCTGACGCTTAAGCGCTAGTTAAATAAAGAAGGTCACACCTAAGCGCTAGAGGTCCCACGCTTAAGCACCAGTGGAAATTACTAGATGAGAAAAATTGGTTTCTACAAATTTTGAAGAGGTTTTTGAGGCACCCATTGGCTTAATAGGTGGTTATAACCACCATGGACGAAAATTATCACGAAAGGATGCATCTCTTTGGGAAATACATAGAATTGGGACACATTTTGAAGAGTTTTGACCAAAGGAAAATATGTTGAGATTTTAATACCTATTTTATACTGTTTTTGATGATATTGCACTTTAAAGAAAGGTATTTTTGATGTTTTGTTGCAGGAATGATGAATTAAGGCCATTGGAGCAAAAAAATGCAAAAAAGAGCGAAATTGGAGTGAAAATGACCAAAATGTGAAGAATTGAAGTAGGGCACCGACGGCGAGCCCAACGATGCCGACGGTGAGATTTTCTCGAGACTCCAGAATAAATTCACTTAGAAGGCCCGCCGATAATGCCCTCAAGGCCACCGATGGCGAGATCGGCGGTAATGTCCAATCAGGCTTTGGATGAGGACGAATTTCGGAGGGGTGCTTAGGCAACTCTTGGGAAAGCTCATCCACAACTTTAAAAGAAGATTTTG
>JXCR01109714.1:38349-48786 GCA_002079205.1 Phalaenopsis hybrid cultivar
GAGGGGAACGTGGGAGCTCCGAAGTGAGAGCTGGTATCCTCCCAGCCTAGCCACGGATTCAGTAAACAAGCGTAGGATTAGTCAATGTTCTTTATGCCTGGACCAAAGGGTAAAGAATAGGTATGCTCCTATTTGGCACAGTACAAATTAAACTGATTCATTTTATCCATTCACTATAATTTCTTGACAATGAGAATGATTCTTTCTTATGTATTGAATATCACATTAAAAACCTCATTAGAATAATTAGTTATTTAAGAGTTATTAAGAAAATTACATATTTATTTCAATTGCCTATTAGTGACAGATAAGCAAATTAAATTTCATTGTTGCGATTAAAGTAATTCTTTTCTAAATCCTTAGTTCGTAGTTCTAATATTACTCCCTGTGGGATCAATATCTATGACTCATTAGAGCCCTATATTTCTTGAGCGATACGTATACTTGCGTTGATAAGTGTGACTTTACAATTATTGAATATTTATTACATCCATCTTTATTGAATCTATAACTGTTATTAAGTTTTGGTACAATTGTTGAGGAATTAAATCTTTTAGCAGCAGTATTAATTAGTTATATTTTTAGGCATATATAAAGTCGCTGTCAAGTTTTTGGCGTCGTTGTCAGGGAGTAACAAGAATCACAATTAGTGTAACGAACAAATTAGGATTATTAGAAAATTTTTACTGGAATTGCAACTTATTTTCATATTTTAGTTAATTGTTTTACTGTGTACTGATTTCAAATTATATGCGTAAATTTTGACCTAAAAATCTTATACCATACGATTCAGAATTAGAACACATTGTTATAAAAATTAGAAGACTGAGGAGAGAACCTAGAAATTCTGATATAATGGAAAACAACATGAACTATCAAGGATTGGAAAATGAACACCAACCTAAACCCCTACGAGATTATGCAAATCCTACATCAGATGAAATTCACTTAATTATCCAAAATCCTAATGTAGCTGCTAATTCTTTTGAGCTTAAACCTGCTATTATCCAAATGGTACAAAACAATCAATTTGGAGGTACACCCAATGAAGATCCTAATTTACACCTCGCTAGTTTTTTAGAACTGTGTGATACTTTTAAATATGACAGAGTTTCAAACGATGTTGTTAGACTTAGAATTTTTCCTTTTTCACTATGGGATAAGGCTAAGATGTGGTTAAATTTGTTAGAACCAAAATCTATTAGAATTTCTGGAGAACTTTCACAAAAATTTCTATCCAAATACTTCCCTCCATCCAAAACTACTAAACTTAGAAATGACATAACATCGTTCTGTCAAATTGATGGAGAGTCAATATACTAAGCTTGGGAGAGATTTAAAGATCTTCTTAGGAAATGCCCTCATCATTTGTTACCAGATTGGTTAATAATTCAAACTTTTTATAATGGATTAGTGGGATCACTTAGATCGATTATATATGCTGCGGCTGGTGGTTCTTTAATGTCAAAACCTTTTGTTGAGGCTTATTCATTAATAGAAGAGATGGATACCAACAATTTTCAATGGCCCTCTGAAAGGGTAAATCCTAAAAGAGTAGCTAGTATCCATGATTCTGATGTGATATCTAAGTTAGCTTCGCAGATTGTTGTAATATCAAAGAAACTAGATCATAATGGGATGAATTATTCTCCAACACCTCCTATGATGGAAGAGAATTCATCTGGGCAATTTGTGGATGTTCAACTTTCATATGAGACTTTAAATGCTATTAATAGACCTAACAACCCCATATTCGAACTATTATAACCCAGGTTGGAAGAATCATCCCCAACTCCTATGATGGAAGAAAATTCATCTGGGCAATTTGTGGATGTTCAACCTTCATATGAATTTAAATGCTATTAATAGACCTAACAACCCCATATTCGAACTATTATAACCCAGGTTGGAAGAATCATCCCGAGACTTTAAATGCTATTAATAGACCCATAACCCTTATTCAAACTATTATAACCCAGGTTGCTTCATATGAAACCTTAAATGCTATTACTAGACCCAACAACCCATACTTGAACTATTATAACCCAGGTTGGAAGAATCATCCAACAAATTTTAATGGAATAACAATTATTTACAAATCAACAGTGGACAAACAACCCAGTTAACCCATTAGAAAATTCATCCAACCTAGGAAATGTTAACTATAGACCTTCTTATCCTCCAGGATTTAACAGTAACACTTAAATTAAGGAAAATAAGTTATCTATGGAAGAGCTGATATTAAAAATGGGTCAAAAATTACAGAATCAAGGAAATCAATTACAAATTCAAGGAAATCAATTACAAAATCAAGGAACTCCTATTAAGAATATTGAAAATCAATTAGGGCATATCGCTACTGCTCTTAGTAACCTAACATTGGAAACTTTTCCTAGTATTGGGAAACCAAATCCTAAAGATCAAGGAAAAGAATAGATAAAAGCGATACAATTAAGAAGTGGAAAAGAATTGGAAACGAGAGTACAGAAAGAAATGGAAACTGAAAAAGAGAAAGTGGATATTGAAAAAGAAAAGGATCATGAATACCCAGATTTAGAATATCCACTTACACCCATGAAAATTACTATGGAGAAACCTCCACCACGGGTGTCTTCAAAGATTGAAGCAACACAAACAGAATAAATAATTCTCCAAATGTTTAGAAATTCTTAAGAAGTTAACGGTAAAGATTCCCTTCGTAGAAGCTTTAGAGCAGATGCCCAATATGTGAAATTTATGAAAGATATTCTGAACAAGAAAAGGAAGTTCATGGATAACAAAACTGTTGCACTTAACAAAGAGTGCAGTGCAATTATTAAGAAAAAAGTTTCCTGAAAATTTAAAAGATACTGGCAGATTAACTATATCGTGTGCTATCTGTGAAAAATTTTATGGAAGAGATTTATGTGATTTGGGAGCCAGAATTAATCTTATGCCTCTATCAATTTTCAAAATATTAGGATTAGGAGAAGTCTCACCTACTTCGAATTAGCGGATCGTTCAGTTACATATCCTAAGGGAGTTATAGAAGATGTGTTAGTAAAAGTTGANCTATTGAATGAGATAATGAATGTTTTCGCATGGAAATTATTGAACATCTATTGAATGAACATTTTAAAGAACATTTTGAAGATAAAAAGTATTTTAAAAAAGNTTTAGATACTAGAATTATATATCCTATTTCAGATAGTGCATGGGTAAGTCTAATTCATTGTGTTCCTAAGAAAGGAGGAGTTACTGTTGAGATAAATGAAAATAACGAATTAATACCTATCAGACAAGTTACTGGGTGGCGTATTTGCATTGATTATAGAANATTGCTACTTGAAGTATGTGTTTCTGGGAGACTCATCTACATTACCTATTATTATATCTTCAGAATTAAATGATTTGCAAGAGCAAAGACTAATAGATACATTGAAAAGATATAAGAAAGCTTTTGGTTAGACCTTAGCAGATATTAAGGGAATTTGTGCTTCAATCTGTATGNAAAAGCTTTTGGTTGGACCTTAGTTGATATTAAGGGAATCAGTCCTTTGATCTGTATGAACAGAATTATATTAAATGAACAATATAAACCAAGAGTTGATCCACAAAAGATATTAAATCCAATGATGAAAGAAGTAGTTAAGAAGGAAATTTTGAAATGTTTAGATACTAGAATTATATATCCTATTTCAGATAGTGCATGGGTAAGTCTAATTCATTGTGTTCCTAAGAAAGGAGGAGTTACTGTTGAGATAAATGAAAATAACGAATTAATACCTATCAGACAAGTTACTGGGTGGCGTATTTGCATTGATTATAGAAAATTAAATACTGCCACCAGAAAAGATCACTTCCCTTTACCTTTTTTAGAACAAATAGTAGATAGAATTGCTGGGCACAAATATTTTTATTTTTTAGATGGATATATCGGTTATCATCAAATTCCTATTGCTCTTGAGGATCAAGAAAAGACAACATTTACTAGTCCTTTTGGAACTATATTGCTCCTGAGGATCAAGAAAAGACAACATTTACTAGTTCTTTTGGAACTTTTGCTTTTCAAAGAATGCCTAGGATTATGTAATACACCTGCAACATTTCAGTGATATATGATGTCTATATTTAGTAAGTTAATTGATGATGGATTGGAAGTATTTATGGATGATTTCTCTGTATTTGGAACATCATTTGATGCATGCTTAAAAATTTTTGGAGTTATGTGAAAAAACTAATTTGGTTCTGAATTGGGAGCAATGCCAATTTATGGTTGCAGGAGGAATTTTGTTATTGCATAAAATTTCGGAAGATGGTATGGAAGCAGACCCTGTAAAAATTAAAGTTATATCTAAACTAACACCTCCTACTAATGTAAGAGAGATTAGGAGTTTTATTGGACATGTTGGTTTTTACAGGAGTTTTATTAATGATTTTTCAAAAATTACTAAACCTCTATGCCAACTTTTAGAAAAGGACAAGAAATTGGAATTTATTGAAAACTGTTTAAATGCCTTTGAGTTATTAAATGAAAAATTAATCATAACCCCTATTATAGTTTCTCCTAACTGGGAGAAACCATTTGAACTGATGTGTGATGCTAGTGATTATGCTATTGGACTTGTCCTTGGACAAAGGTATGAAAAGATTTTTAAAGTTATATACTATGTTAGTAAAACTCTTAATGATGCATAAATTAACTATACTGTTACCGAAAAAGAGTTACTGACCATTGTGTATGCTTTAGACAAATTTAGATCTTCTTTAATTGGAGCTAAATGTGTTGTGCACACTGATCACTCTGTTATTAAATATCTAATGCAGAAGAAGGATGCCAAACCAAGGTTAATTAGAAGGATACTTTTGATGCAAGAATTTGATCTTGTGGTTATTGATAGAAGGGAACTGATAATCAAATTGCTGAAGATTTGTCTAGATTAGAAAATAATGAATTATTTCACACCGATAATGAAATTACAGGCAGTTTCCCTAATGAACAACTTTATAATATTAATGAGTGAAAAATACCATGATATGCTGATATTGTTAACTATGTAAGTGATATTTTGCCACCTATGCCGACACTGCAACAACAAAGGAAATTCATTCATGATGTGAAAATATATTTTTAGGATGAGTCTTATTTATATAAACAATGTAAGGATCTGATGTCAACGAGTAGGCAATATATCTAGAAGAAATGAAATGCCTCTGAATTTCATGTTAGAAACTCTTTGATGTTTGGGGATTAGATTTTATGGGACCATTTATTCCTTCATTTGAGAACTTATAATCTTTAACGTTTAGGGATTAGATTTTATGGGACCATTTATTCCTTCATTTGGAAACTTACATATATATTAATTGCAGTAGACTACGTTTCTAAAATTAGATTTCATGGGACCATTTATTCCTTCATTTGGGAACTTATACATATTAATTGCAGTCTAGATTTTATGGGACCAATTATTCCTTCATTTGGGAACTTATATATATTAATTGCAGTAGACTGAAATGAAATGCCTCTGAATTTCATGTTAGAAGTTGAGATCTTTGATGTTTAGGGATTAGATCTTATGGGCCCATTTATTTCTTCATTTGGATAAGTTGAGATCTTTAACGTTTGGGGATTAGATTTTATGGGACCATTTATTCCTTCATTTGAGCTTATACATGTTAATTATAGTAGACTACGTTTCAAAGTGGATTGAAGCACAAGATTTACCTTGTTGTGACGCTAAAAGTGTTTCAAGATTAACTACATTTCTTAGTGGATTGAAGCACAAGCTTTACCTCTTTGTGATGCTAAAAGTGTTTTAAAGTTTTTAATGAAAAATATTTTCACTAGATATGGAATGCCTAGAATGATTATCGCTGACGGAGGATCCCATTTTAGGAATAGATACATTTAGAGATTGGCAAAAAAAATTAATATTATTCATAGAATCTTTATTGCATATCACCCTCAAACTAGTGGGTTAGCTGAAGTTTCTAATAGAGAGATTAAACAAATACTTGAATGACTGTAAACCCTAGTAGAGTAGATTGGTCCACTAGATTGGATACCACATTATAGGCTTACAAGACTGCTTATAAAACTCATATTGGAATGACTCCTTACAGGCTAATTTTTGGAAAGAATTGTCACTTACCAGTAGAATTGCAGCATAAAGCATATTGGGCGATTAAAGAATTCAATTATAATTTGAAAGATGTTGGTAAGAAGACATATTGGGCAATTAAAGAATTCAATTATAATTTGAAAGATGCTGGTAAGAAGAGATTGTTAACGTATGAGTTAGAAGAATTAAGAAATGAATCTTATGATAACGACAGAATTTATAAGGTGAAACTAAAGTTATGGATTAAAGATTTCAATTATAATTTGAAAGATGCTGGTAAGAAGAGATTGTTACAATTAAATGAATTGGAAGAGGAAATGAATCTTATGATAACGATAGAATTTATAAGGAGAAACTAAAGTTATGGCATGATGAAATGAATCTTATGATAACGATAGAATTTATAAGGAGAAACTAAAGTTATGGCATGATCGGAAGATTAACCAGAAGAACTTTGAACCAGGACAAGAAGTTTTGCTTTACAATACTAGGTTGAAGTTATTCCCTGGGAAATTGAAGTCTCGTTGGTTAGGACCCTTTACTGTGACTCAAGTTTATACTTACTAAGCTCTTGAAATTGAAGATCAGAAGACTAAAAATAGATTTAAAGTAAATTGACACAGATTAAAACCATATTTTGAGGGTAAAATACTAAATTGTAAAGAGGTTTTAATGATCAGTCAACCTGAATAGGTCGGGCTAACAACATTAAACCAAGTGCTTTATGGGAGGCAACCCATAGTTATCTTTATTTTTACTACGATTATAGTAGCTTTTATTTCAAATTATTGTTAGTTTGTGGTATTATTGAGCTCTACCACTCTCATTTACCCTTGAATCATCATATAAATTGGATCCATAGAGAAAAATTGGAACGCATTCGGACCAGAGCAAAACTATGCAATTTTTGCCTTGGGCGCCGACGGCACCATCGACACTGCCGATGACGGGTTTTTCCCGAGAGTCCAAACAATTAAATATAGAAGGCTTGCTGATAGTGCCCTCGACCCCGCCGATGGTGAGACCGGTGAGATGACGGTTTCTAGAGTTTGAATGGCGGTTTTTGGCAATTTTTGGGCGAGAGTTACCTCTTTAAACTCCCAAATTTGATTCCTAAAGTCATATTTCCCCCAAAAATAAAGTGAAACTCCACCAATTTTTTTCTTATGGCGTCCAATTCCATTGATAATCCCAGAATGCGAGTGTTCAATCGGCGAAAGTTTATTACTGCGGAAGCGCATCGAATCTTCAACAAGTTACTGACGAAGAGAAGATTGATCAAGGAACTAGGATTCATAAATCAAGGATTTAATAATCCCTCGACGGCAATTGAAGAGATGATAGTGCGGCGAAGATGGTAAGTGTGGTATTATACTACCGCTGCTGTGGTTGTTCCTGTGGTAAAGGAATTTTATGCAAATTTGCATGAAATCAACGAAGGAGTCGTTTATGTGCGAGGTAGATGGATCACTTTCACTCCTACATAGATCAATGAACTATACGTGATTGATAACGTTCCTGTGTACCACTATTCCAACTTCATCCTGATAAGAAACCAAGTGAATGAGATTTACCAGTATTTAACGGACGAAACTGAAAACTGGGAAATGAGAGAAAACGAGTATGTTAGTTTCTCTGCGACACTCCTAAACCCCATTTCAAAACACTGACACTTTTTCATTTCTGTGAAACTGTTACCGACAATGAAGATTGGCAAAGTTTCTAAAGAAAATAATATTCTGAATTACTGCATCCAAAGGGGACTATCGATTGATATTGGATCAATAATTATGAAGTCTATTTTGGGCCTGATCATTCATGGATGAACTTATGGGCTTGGACACCCTTTCATAATTTTCTCACTTTACAGTTAGTTCCAAGTGTCCTAAAAAAATTGGGAAAAGGTACTTCTACCTTGGAAGCCTTCAGACCCAATTGAGAGATTCCCAGCTTTTGAAGATGAAAAGGACATGACTATTATAGTAGATCAATGATCTTAGAATTCACTGCCAGTTCAACCCTTAGTTTTTGACAAGACTCTGGTGATCCTGCCCAGAATCAAGAAATTGGAGAAGGAGGTACAAAATGTCATGAATGCAATTAATAATATCTCTGATTTCTTTTATCATCTAGACTGGAGGATGAAGGAACATTTCGAGCACTCTGAACATTTAGAAGATAGCTTGATACGACTGATGAGGAGGCTGAAATTGATAGAGTTTGACTAGAGGATGAAAGAACATTTTGAGCACTCTGGACATATAGAAGATAGTTTGCTACGGCTGATGAAGATGATGAAATTAATAGAAGAGGATTCTACTGAAGAATTTCCATACCGACCCTTCTACAACCTCTTCGTGCATGTGCAATCAATGGGTGATCTCAGAGGAGAATCTAGTATTGAATCTGATGAATTGTAGATTTATATTACTATCTGTCTGTTTATGTGTGTAATTTTGTTTAAACTTTATATTTGCTTTGCTTTAGAATTATGCTTTTAGATCTCTGTATAGTTGAGACTAAGCATAAGATGTTTTGTTTTCAGTGTTTTGAGTGTTGTGGCTTGGATTGCGATGCTGAATTAATGTATTGAGGTTGAGAAAATATCAAACTTAGGTGTGTTATGTAATGTATTGTACCCCTTGGAATTTATATATAAATGTGATGTTTTGTGTTGTGAAAGTTTATTTCTGATAAGTATATCATTTAATCACTTAAAATTATGTCTATAATGATTGAATGGATGTCGTTGAGGCTTGAAATTGATCGAAATTGCAAAAATATGGAAATTGAACCAAATCAATAGAGCCCGCCGATGGCGCCCTCGACGCCGCCGACGGTGGATTTTTCCCGAAAGTTATGTTTAATTTTCAATAGAGCGCGCTGACGGCGCCGAACACCCCGCCGACGGTGAGCTCGCAAAAAAACACCTTTAACCACGATTTTGATCAGTCAACCACTAACAACGACTTTATATATGCAATAAAATATAAGATAAATATGGACGTATTAAATATTCAATAATTATAAAGTCACACTTATCAACGCAAGTATACGTATCGCTCAAGTAATGGATTCGATAAAGATGGATGTATAAAATATTCAATAATTGTAAAGTTACACTTATCAACGCAAGTATACGTATCGCTCAAGTAATATAAGTTTCAATATTTGTAAAGTCACACTTATCAACGCAAGTATACATATCGCTCAAGTAATATAGGGGCTTCAATAGAGTCCTAGATATTGTCAACGCAAGTATACATATCGCTCAAGTAATATAGGGCTCTAATGGAGTCCTAGATATCGAACAAGTATATGTATCGCTCAAGTAATATAGGGCTCTAATGGAGTCCTAGATATCGATCCCACAGCAAGTATATGTATCACTCAAGTAATATAGGGCTCCAATAGAGTCCTAGATATCGATCCCATAGGGAGTAACTTTAGAACTACGAACTAAGATTTTAGAAAAGCAAATCTTAGATATCGATGTCAACACAAGTATACATATTGCTCAAGTAATATAGGGCTCTAATGGAGTCCTAGATATCGATCCCACAGGAGGTAGTTTAGAATTATGGACTAAGACCTTAGAAAAGCAATACTTTAATCACAACAACGACGTTTAATTTGCTTATCTGTCACTAATAGGCTAGTTTAGAATTACGGACTAAGACCTTAGAAAAGAAGTACTTTAATCACAACAATGACTTTCAATTTGCTTATCTATCACTAATAGGCAATTGAAATAAATAGATAATTTTAATAACTAATAATAACTAATGATAAAAAGTAGGGCTTAATTGTGATATTCAATATATAAGAAAGCATCCTTCTCCTTGTCAAGAAATGTAGGGTTTAATTGTGATATTCAATATATAAGAAAGCATCCTTGTCCTTGTCAAGAAATTATAGGAGGGTTTAATTGTGATATTCAATATATAAGAAAGCATCCTTCTCATTGTCAAGAAATTATACTGAATGGATAAAATGAATTAGTTCAATTTATATTGTGCCAAAAAGGAGCATACCTATTCTTTACCCTTTGTTCCAGACATAGAAAACATTGACTAATCCTATGCTTGTTTACTGAATCTGCGGCTAGGCTGGAAGGATACCGACTCTCACTTAGGAGCTCCCACTAGGGGTGTAAACGAACCGAACACGAACGAACAGCGGTCGTGTTCGTGTTCGGTTCGTTTGAAATATAGTTTGTTTGAAATAGGCTCGTGTTCGAAATTGTTCGTGAATGGTCTGTTCGTGTTCGGTTCGAAATTGTTCGAAATTGTTCGAATTGTTCGAATTGTTCGAATTGTTCGAATTGTTCGAA
>JXCR01109717.1:0-12761 GCA_002079205.1 Phalaenopsis hybrid cultivar
ATCCAAGTTCTCCGATTGATAAAATCATTGTACAAAGATGATGGGAAGTTCTGTGCTACACTGTCGCTGCAGTTGTTGTACCAGTAGTGAAGAAATTCTATGCCAACTTACATGGAATTACCCAAGGAGTTGTCTTCGTAAGAGGTAAAGCTGTACCATTTACTCTAGCACGAATCAATGAGTTGTATATGATAGAAAGCGTTCCAATCTGTCATTATACAAATTTTATCCCTATGAGAGATTTGATGAAAGATGTTCTAACGGATGAAAGTGATATTTGGGAAATGCGAGATGAAGGATATGTTAGTTTCTTTGCTTCATTGCTTAATCCAGTATTAAAGCAGTGGTATTTATTCATTTATGTAAAATTACTCCCTACCATGAAGATTAGTAGAGTCACCAAAGAAAGTGCTATTTTGAACTATTGCATTCAAATGAAAAAACCTATTGATGCAGGAGCTATCTTTTTTAAATATGTTATGGGTATTATTATGAATGGGCCAATTTATGGACTTGGGCATCCTTCCACAATTTTCCTACTTTACAGTCAGTCTTAAGTTCCATATGAAAGTTAGGAAAAAAGTTTTATTACCTTGGGACCCCATGATTCCTATTGATGATAATTATGTTGGGAATGAGAATGAAGCATTAGATACTATCTTAGATCATTCATCACATGCTTCAACTCCATTGATGCCACCAACAATTGGAAGTTCACTTGCTTCGGAAAAGAAATTGAAGAAAATTGAAAGAGAACTTCAGAGTATTACAAATGCAATAGGAGATCTTAAGTACCTTTTTCGATCACCTAGATTGGAGAATGAAAGAGAATTTTGATCATACTGGAACATTTGAAGTAGGATTAGTGCAGATGTTTAAAGAAAAAGGATGGATTGAAAAAAATTCGACTGATAAATTCTCTTACCGACCTTTCTAAAATCTGTACGTTCTTTACGAGTCTATGAGAGATATTTGAGGAGGAGAAAGCACCAAAGATGAGGCAAAATAATTGAAGAATTTGGACTCTCTACTAGTTTAAAATACTTTTGTACTTAATGTGATTGTGTGGATTTGATTTAGTTTGCCTTACTTTATAATTCTAAACTTTGATTGTGTGTATAGCTTTGTGTCAGCGTTTAGTGTTGTGGCTTGATTTCAACTCTGATTTATAATCTAGTTTGCTTGATATGTGTGAAAGTGTGATTAGTAGAGGAGTTACTTGAGGACAAGTAACATGTAAGTTTGGGGAATTTTGACACACCAAAAATATATGCATTTTTAGACCCATATTTTATACTCATTTTTGGTGATATTGCACTAAAGGTATTTTGATGTTTTCTTGCAGGTTATTGATTTTTAGGGCTTAAAGCAAAAAGGAAGCAATATGTTTTCTTGTAGGTTGTTGAATTAGGGACGAAACAAAAAGGAAGCAAAAAGAATGGAATTTAGAGTCGAAATGAGATTTTTGAAGAAATGCTCAGTGCCGAGAGCAGCGCCGACAACACAGACCAACATAATAAATCGTGAATTTTACTCAGCGTAGATGGCGTCGTTTTACAGAGAGCAGCGAATTAAATTACGGAACACTGGTGCCGACTGCTCCAGAATGGGCGCCGACGGTGCCAATGTCGGTTCAGGCCCTATTTCTAGAAGATTCAAAGAATTTGGATGTTTTTTGAACAGTTTTTGGAAGCACCTATTGGAGAACCGACTCTAGGCTTTATTTGGGGCCAAAATTGATTATAAAAGTGACTCTTCCTAACATCTCATCACCCCAATTGAACCTTCTATGCATCACACATTTTTCCATTTTTCATTCCACAACCATTTAGAGTCCATTGTTCTTATAATTTAGAGTTTTCTGGTGAGATTAAGTGCAAATTTCTTCTCTAAGAGTGTTGGAGAAGGAGAAAAGTGAGAGATTTCTTCTTCCTACATTTTCTAGAAGAGGCTACAAGGGATTTCTTTGAGAAATAGTTTTAGATAAGTGATGTTTGTTTATTAGTATTATATGAACTTTCCTTTATATAAAAAAATTGTGTTTTGTTGTATCTTTCTCATAAAGTATGAGTAGTTTACTTTATCTTTCTCCCCACTCTGAGATATGGTGAAATGAAGAGATAATATATATGTGCCAATATTAAAATATAAAATAAATTGTGATGATTTTTCAACTCCAAACTTAATTTACTTTTTGATCTGGCTAATTGAATTATTAAAATATGTTGTGAAACATATGATCCGAGGAATGGAGTATGATTTCTACAACAGAGTGAGGATCACATTTGATTCCATGAAGGAGAATTTTGTTCATGGAATTAAGTGCAATTAAATAGGGAAATATACTTTGTTAGGTGTAGAATTGGAGAATCTTTAGGGTGACAGACTAAAATTCCCAATTTAGTCTTAGTATTTAAAAATTAAAGTGAGAGTTAGCCTTCGGGTGAAGGGAAGTGGGAGCCAGTATCCTCCTAGCCTAGCCACGGTAGCCAATGATTTTCTATAACACTGTGTCAGGGTAGAGAATTAAAATTACTCCTATTTAGCACAATACATATTTGAACCATTTATCTCATCTAATTTTACCAAAACCTCATTGTAGTGGGAAAGATGCTTTTTCACATAAGAAATATTCATCACATAAACATAGTTTAATAGTTTAGTAGTTACTGTTTAAACTTTGTATTTCAGTTTTGTTATTAGTTAAATATTTTAGTTCTGATAATATCTCAACATTCAAAATTAGTGACAGTAATTTCATTTTGACTTATTGTGAATTTCCTAGTAAATTTATCATTTCAAATTTAAACCTTCCCCGTGGAATCAATATTTGGGGCTTAAATATAAAGTCCTTTATTACTTGATAATAATACGTATACTTGCGTAGAATCCTAATATTAATTTCTTAAATTTCTTATTCATAAAACATTGCATAAAGCTTTTGGCACCGTTGCATAGCATAGTCAACTATATAATTCTTACACAACTACATTCTCAGGATCAGTGTCAAATAGGAGCAATCCTATTCTCTACCCTCTTCTGAGCACTATAAAGAATATTGATTAATCCAGAGTTTAGTCCTTATTTCTGTGGTTAGGCTGGGAGGATACCGACTGTCACTCCATAGCACCCACTACTCCCTCACCTGTGGGCTAACATGCTCACATTAGTTTCCAATCAACTGAACCAAGTTGAGAATTCTAATATGTCACCTTAAAATCTTCCAATTCTACATCCAACGAAGTATATTTCTCTATTTATTTGCACCCAATCCCATGGATGATATACTCTCTCATGAAATCAAATGTGATTCTCCTTTATTGTAGAAATCATATCTCATTTTTAGAACATATGTTTCTCAACACATTTTAACAATTCAATTACCCTGATCGAAAAGTAAATTAAGATCGGAAATCATCACAAATTATCAACATTTAAAACTGTAGAAAACAAAATCAATTCTTCACAAAACCATTTCCTCAAAGTAGGGAGAAGGATAAAGAAGACTAAGAATTCATGAGAAGGATACAATAAAACACTAACTTCATATATAAAAACAAGTTTACAAACAAAAGAAATGAAAAAGACAACTTATCTCACAATCCTTCTCAAGCAAATCCCTAGAAGTTCTCTCAAAGTCTTTCTCTCTTTACAACCACTCTCAATTCTTGCTTAGAAGTATAATGAAGAAGAAATCTCTCACCTTCCCTCTCCTCTTACAACCCTAGAAGATAATCTCCAAGCCCTTTACTTTCTCTCTCTATCTCTCCCTCTTAGTTCTCACGCCACCTATCTCTTTTCGCTCCCTTCTTGAAGTTCTTCTCCAACTTGATTTTATTTTGGACTTCCTCCTCTAAAAAGAAATTCAGTTTCCCTCCAAAATTTAAAAGTCAAACCTTTAAATTCAAAAGATGTGCCTCTTTGATCCAAGAGTCAAATCTCGTCAAATTAGAACCTTCATGGGGTGTTTAGAACAAGTGTCCCTTTAAAAATTTGTCTCAAACTGCCTTAAATTGAAAAAGTCGAGTTTGGCGCATCATGCGCTGATTTGGCACATCATGCGCCAGAGCTCTAGATTTTGGCGCATCAGGCGCCAAACCCCAAAATTGGCTATTTTTGCTCTAAATTTTGCTCCTTTTGCCATTTTTGCTCCAAATACCTAAAAATGGTATACCTGCAACAAAAACACAAAAATACCTTTCTTTAAAGTGCGATATCACCAAAAATAGACTTAAAAAGAGTACTTAAAACAATATATTATTTTTGTGTATCAAAATCTCCCAAACTTAAATGTTACTTGTCCTCAAGTGACACTTTTATTACATAAAAATATATGACTTTAGGGTAGAGTCTCACTTATCACTTCTATACTTTAGTTCAATAAATAGAAAAACAAAAATTAAGAAAAACCTTTAATAACTTAGGTTCAAACTCCAAGTCTAAGAATATCTGTTAATTAAATTTAAGATTTTTGAATCTCTATTCATTTCAAGAAGGATTGCAATTTGTCATGCTAAAGATATTTAGAACATTCATATGAAAAAGAACTTCATGAAAACTTTACTAGGAATGTTATTAATTCTTCAATACAAGTTTAGAAAGTGTAATAAAGATCCTTCCTTAAGTTGATTCAAGTGAAGCCAATTTCTTATTAGACATCTCCTCAAGCTTCTCACCACTCATTTTTTTTCTTTTTTTTCTTTAGGATCTTCTTAATCCCTTTTTTTTCTTTTCTTTTTCTTTTTCCTTTTTCAGGTGAGGATTACTATATCTGGATAGCCTTTAGGATTTTTGAACATGAAATTGGTTCTATATACTACAGGTACTAACTGTAAAACTGCATATAGGCTTTTAAGCTTTAAATAAAACATAATATATTCTAAGAAAATTTTGCTTGGAATTAAAATAAAAATACTAAAACTAAAAAAACAAAAACTGAAAATACTAAACATTCAACATGCTCAAACTGAAAATACTAAAACTAAAACTGAAAAGTGAAAGTATAGTATTACTATTACAAATTACAAGTCCACAACACAACATAAAAATCTTAAATCCAACAAGTCTCAAATAAAAGTGCAACATAGTACAAAAAAATATACAAACAACACATAATATCAAATCAAACTTAAACTAAACTACCAGTTCTCATCTCCTTCCTCACCATCATCATCATCATCATCATCTTCTTTTTCTCTTGCCTCTTCATCTTCATCACGAATGGGAGCATAGGGAACAAAGCTGGGGCATGCATGAAAGTTCACATTAGGTTCATCCATGAAGTGTTTAACCATAGCATTTTGAAAATCTATATCATGTTGAACTCTCCTCTACAGATATTCATCATTATATGCATTTCTTTCTTCTATCTCTCCCAACTGAGTTTGTGTATTAATGATATCATATTTTTGAATCATTACCTTCCAATGATGCAGAACTAGAAGTAGATGCCCCTGCAACAGATGTAGAGGGCCTATCCCTTCTTCCACATTTAGACTCAACAAACAATTCTAATCTTTGAATCATGTGCCTCCAATCAAATTCTGAGGTTGTAATCTCTCTTCATTTCTATGGGATTCAACTCCTAATTATTCACATAAAGTGAAAATCACGGCAGGATATCCTAAGCCTCAAGCAGTAGCACTACCAGCGTGATGAACTATAAGCGCACCAACATCTATTGCTTTCATGTTCTGAATGCAATAGTTCAACACAGCTTGATCCTTTGTAACATCAGCAAGATGATTTGTAGGTAAAAGTATGACAAAGATGAAGTGGTGCCATACTTTGGACTGAATCATCAACATAGAAGTGGGGAAGTTAACTATTTTGTTATTCTTTATCTTCCACTCCCCTTTTCCATCAGTCAGAAAGGCAATGACTTCTTTGAGAGATGAATTAGTGATAAGAAAAGCTGCATATTTATCATGGAAGACATTCCTCAGCCCATATAACACATTAATCCTTTCGGAGGTAAACTCAACATGCGTACCTCTCACAAAAATATGATCTTCCGTAGTGAACCTTAGGTTGGTGTAGAACTCCCTAACCATCAGGACGATCACTACAACAGTGAAGTAGCAAACTTGCTCCTAATTTTTGGTGAGAATCAACATTTCAACCTCACCTCCCGGGTTCGCAAACGCCCTTTCCTGGATCAATCTCTGGGTCTCAACTTGTGTATTGTAGTAGTCTTGGGCCTTGAAATTAACCAACTTTCGAGCATCATATTTGCCCGACATTCTTCCTCTTGTTATGTGGGGAGCCATTGAAGATTCTACAAAAATCCAAATAAATTCCAAATAAATTACTAAATCACAAATCAAACTCCCTAAGCAAGATTATTTGGTAAGAAACTTTTCACTATGAGTTTTCTTCAAGCATTTTCATAAAAAAATCTCATTTTTTCGGATCTTTCAAAATCCATGGTGAAAATAAAAATTTTCTAAGTTAAAGTGAAGCTTTTACCAAGAGAAAATGAAATCTATGAGTTTTGACCACCAGATCCTTCTCCTTAGCTCGCAATGTGATGCCCTAGACTAAAGGTTGGAGGTTGAAGACAACCAATCAGCAAAAATGGAGGTTTTCATGCAATTTCATGGGTTTTTAAGCCAATCTAGCATGTTTGGACCCTTGGCGCATCATGCGCCAAGGCTCTATAAGTTGGCACATCATGCACCAATTTGGCGCATCATGCGCCAGAGCATATTTTTGCAAGATCCCAATTTCTATGGAGATCTGCTCCGTACCACTTTACATTAACCTTTATTTGACTTAAATAAACCTTTCTAAGCATAATTAAACATCAAACAAAACCAAATTTTCACAAAAAACACAAAACTCATATTTATATACAAAATCTGTGTTATTACAAACTAACATTTTTTAAGCCAACACATAACAAATTCAGTGTTCTAAAGTAAACCAACATCCTAACACTAAAATCTAAACATCAAAATTCAAGAAAATAAATATAGATAGTGCAACAATAGAAAGTAATGCTAATACAACATAACAAACTAAAATAAATAGTAGTAGACAAAACATTTTGTGTTTAACTCAACTTTAAACATCTTATTCACTCTCGTCCTCCTGGATATTTTCGATAGATTGTTAGCACACATACAGATTGTAGAAGAGCCTAAATGGAAATTCTTCAGTTGAATTTTCTTCCTCAATCCACGCATGCTTCTTGAACATAAGTACCAGGCCATATTCAATATGTCCTGTGGGTTCAAAATGTTCCTTGAGTCTCCCATCTAGGTGATCCAACATTTCAGAAATATTCTCAATTGCATGCATAAGATTATGCATCTCTTTTTCTATCTTCTTGATTCTCTTTGAAAGTGCACTCAAGTTGTAATAGAGCTGAATAGGTGATGAATTCTTGGATCCTTGATCCATTAGTACATTCATATCATTTTCATCTCCCATTCAAATGCAACTGCAGTAGACTTCAAGATCCATCGGCTTCCAAGACAGTAGTACTTTCTCCCTACTTTCATAAGGTACTTGCAATTGATTGCAGAGTTGGAAAATAGTAGATGGATGTCCCAATTCAGTTGCAGATCTATTCACGATCAAACTCAAAACTGATTTTACAATTATGGCTCCAATATCAACAGGTTTTCCAGTTTGAATATAGTAGTTCAGGATAACACTCTCCTTAGTGACCTTATTAATTTTCATAGTAGGCAGTAATTTTGAGGAATTGAAGAAATATCATGCCTTTGAAGTACGATTTAAAAATGATGCAGAAAAACTCACATTCCCATCATCTCAGACTTCCTAATTAGCATCTTCATTCGTAAGGTAACGGTATAGTTCATCTATGTTGTCTCTTGTAGGGTTAAAATTTACATACTGGCAGACAGACACGTTCTCGATCATAAACATTTTGTTGATTATCGAAGGAGTAAACTACACAATCCTGCCTCACACATAGATCATTCCTTGGTTGATCCCATGAAGATTTGCATAAATTTCTTTCACCATAAGGATGACTACAGCGACAGTAGTGTAGCAAAGCACTTCTCAATGCCTTTGCATAGTAACTTCTTCGACTCGAGTATTTGACATGTTGAATCCTCGATTCACAAATCCCCTCTCTTTAATAGCCTCTTCTTCATTATAACTTGATCATGCAACTTATGTGCGTAGAAATTGATGAACTTTCTTTGGTTTAAAATTCCAAATCTAGCGGAGTTTCAAGAGTGGGAAGCCATAGGAATTGAAAAGTCATAACTCTACCATCATTTCCCCCCCCTAAAATATGTGTTGGAGTTNTTTAATCAAATAAATTTTAGTCTTTTCACAACATTAAGAAAATAAAAATGTTTCTAAATAGTTTTCTCAAGTACACGGATTGCATAATGACATAAACATAAACATACATATAAGATTTTAAACAAAAACATAAAAATCAATGTAAACAATGATACATATGGGTTGCCTCCTGATCCTAATATTTTTTTTATATATAGAATTTAAGAAGTTGACACCACTACTTGAAGATTTTAATCCACGGTAATGAAACCGAAAACTTGATCCCAAGAAAAGTAAAATTTCAATTATATTTTTAGGTATTCTACGCAAGTATATGTATCGTTATCAAGTAATAAATGGATTTCTGATTAAGACCTAAATATCGATCCCATGTAGATCGAGGTTAATCACGACGACTTTCAAGAGAAATTCTAGTTTATAATAACAAGCCCTCAATAGGAAGGTCGATAAAAGTTTGATTTTGATTTTATTCTATAATTATCACGACAATACTACTTCTACTTCTAAATTAAAATACTTAGTGAAAATTAGAAAGTGGGGTTTTTAATATATTAAAAGTACTCTTCCTCATGCAATGAAAGTAGTGACATGTGTAAAAGTAAAATAAGTAGTGAGAGAGATTGTGACAAATTGGAGCAATTTTATTTTTTACATTTACTAGAGATGTTATAAAGAACATTGGTTAATCTAAAGTTTGAATAGTTTTGAACACGGGCTAGGCAGAGAAGATACTAGCTCTCACTCTAGAGTTCCCTCTTATCTCTCCACCTCGAGGCTAACATCTCGCATCAAAACCTAAAATAATAAACCAAATTACGGGCTTTAGCCTGTCACTCTAACATTCTCAAATTCTACACCCTTTTAAGATTATTTCTCTATTTATTTACGCATAACTATATGGACTACATTCTCATCCATACAATCTCATGTGATTCTACCACAGTTGATTGAGACAATACCATCACGGATTTTACATGTTCTCACAACAGATTTTAACATGCAAGTTGATCAAGTTTACATGTAAATGAAGAACAAAGTAAAATCATCACAATATATTCTCACTCTATTTAATTCTTTATCCTACACATGCATACTAATTCATTACAAGAGGGAAGAGCAAAGAAAACTACTCACTACATATGGAGAAACAACAAGAACTTTTCATTGAACAAGACTTTTGAAAACATACAAATAAAGTACTCAATTCAAATCAAAATACAATAAAAATACTTATCTCTTATAGAAATTAAACTCTCCTTGTATAGTAAAAGCAATCTCCTTACAATCCTCTCCAAGAACAAAGTGAAAAGAAAAGAAGAAATCTCTCACACTCTCTCTTCTCTCTCACCTTGCCGCCCCACTTGGGGATCACGTCCAAGCCTTCTTCTCTTCTTCTCAAAGTCTTCTTCTTCTCTTTAAATTAATTCAAGAGTCTAAAAGTTATTTTAAAAATATTTCCAAGCTTTTTTTTATAATTTCCCAAGAGATGCTTATGTGACTCTNAAAGTCTTCTTCTTCTCTTTCAATTAATTCAAAAGTCTAAAAGTTATTTTAAAAATATTTCCAAGCTTTTTTTTATAATTTCCCAAGAGATGCTTATGTGACTCTTCAAAACTGTCCATATTCATCGAATCTTCCAAATAGTGCCTTAAGTGCCTCTTCAAAACCCCATACAACTACCAAAAATTCTTCTATAAAGCCCATTTTATCAATTCCAATAAATTTCCTAAGAGATGCATGAAGCACCACTTCAAAAATCGTCCAAATCCAACGTATATTCTAGAAGTTATGTTGAAAACCNTAACTACCAAAAATTCTTCTATAAAGGCCATTTTATCAATTCCAATAAATTTCCCAAGAGATGCATGAAGCACCACTTCAAAAATCGTCCAAATCCAACGTATATTCTAGAAGTTATGTTGAAAACCGTCACCAACGCCTAAGCATCGATTTTGGGGCGCTTAAGCACCCCCCCCTCTCTGTCTGGTAGAGCCTAAGCACCATTTTGGGTGCTTAAGCACTGGGCACAGACACTTAAGTGTCCGGTTTAGGTCCCCATGGCTACGGTGTGCCCCAATTTGACNCTGGGGCGCTTAAGCGCCCCCCTCTCTGTCTGGTGGAGCCTAAGCACCATTTTGGGCGCTTAAGCACTGGGCACAGACACTTAAGTGTCCGGTTTAGGTCCCCATGGCTACGGTGTGCCCCGATTTGACCAGATTTGCTCTGGTTTGCTCCGTTTTGGTTCATTTTTGTTCCTTTTGGTCCAATCACTCCAAATTCTTCAATTTGATGTAACTAAAACCAAAAACACAAGAAAACATACCTTTAAAGTGCAATATCATTATAAAATGAAGCATAAAAAATAGTACATTGTTAGGCGTATCAAAATCCCCCAAACTTAAACATTACTTATCCTCAAGTAGTACTACATTTTTAAAATAATTTATGTAAACTAGAGTTTATGGGCCAGCCTTTAGAATTGCTAAAATTTTGTTCTAAAATTNAATTTGACCAGATTTGCTCTGGTTTGCTCCGTTTTGGTTCATTTTTGTTCCTTTTGCTCCAATCACTCCAAATTCTTCAATTTGATATAACTAAAACCAAAAACACAAGAAAAAATACCTTTAAAGTGCAATATCATTGTAAAGTGAAGCATAAAAAATAGTACATTGTTAGGCGTATCAAAATCCCCCAAACTTCAACATTACTTATCCTCAAGTAGTACTACACTTTTAAAATAATTTATGTAAACTAGAGTTTATGGGCCAGCCTTTAGAATTGCTAAAATTTTGTTCTAAAATTGTGATAGTTCAAATTAGAAGATCTTCTAGTGAATCAGACAAGCCCAAGGTCTAAAATATTTATCATCAAACTTTACAATTTGTTTTCCTATCTAATTCAAAAATATATGCAGATTTTTCAAACTTTGGATTCTATGAACTTTACTTTCTAGACTTAAGAACTCTCTTAAAAATAATTTTTACTAATATAATTATAAAAAACAAGCTTAGAATTTTTCTAAGTTCTTTACTCTAGAAAGACTAAAGTGAAACCAATTTTTGATTAGGACCTCTCCTCAAGCTTCTCCTCACCCTTTTTTTTCCTTTTTTTTGCATCTTTTTTTTTCTTTTTTTTTTTGGATCTTTTTGATCCATTTATTATTTTTTCTTTTTTTTTCTGTGAAGATTACTATATCTGGAGAAGTTCTTAAATATTTTGAATTCGACTATCCCCCTCTAAAGTTAAAACTTATTACTTTCTTTCACTTGAAAAGATGTATATATATATATATATNCCTTTTTTTTTCCTTTTTTTTTGCATCTTTTTTTTCTTTTTTTTTGGATCTTTTTGATCCATTTATTATTTTTTCTTTTTTTTTTATGTGAGGATTACTATATCTGGAGAAGTGCTTAAATATTTTGAATTCCACTGTCCCCCTCTAAAGTTAAAACTTAATACCTTCTTTCACTTGAAAAGATGTATATATATATATTAAAATACTTTCTAAGAGAGCCTTAAATGTTTTAAAATAAAAATTCTAAGAATCCTTAATTTTTAAAAAATAGAATTTTTCTAGTAAAGATAGTTATTCATTTTCCCAAGTTCTCTAATAAATATCATTAGCTCTAGGTTCACCCTTTTCATCAAAAATATCAACTAAGTTTTCCTACTCCATTTTTANATAGAATTTTTCCTAGTAAAGATAGTTATTCATTTTCCCAAGCCCTCCAATAAATATCATTAGCTCTAGGTTCACCCTTTTCATCAAAAATATCAACTAAGTTTTCCTACTCCATTTTTATACTTAAAATTATATCATCCTTAAGATGACTCCATATAACAATAATAATTTAAAATAAAATACAAATTTATTTGTAGTACTTTTGAAAAAAAGTAAGGTTTAAATTTGAAACATTTTTCTTTTCNGAAATGAAATACAAATTTATTTGTAGTACTTTTGAAAAAAAGTAAGGTTTAATTAAATTTGAAACATTTTTCTTTTCCCCCAAACTTAAGCTCAAACATGTGTAACAAATAAAGTACAAAAATATGCAGCAGGGAAAGAACACTTTTACAATTTACTACACATCCTACAAAAATATCAACAAGTAACACATGGTAGAACATTGTAGTAGAAAGTAAATCTAGCCTAAACATGCTTGACATAACAATATGAAGGAATTTTAAAGAGTAGAATAGGTACAAATTGAAGAATAAATAATAACACATTTTAAACTTCATAAAGGAATTTTTGGATGCTAACAAGTTTAAGATATTAAAATAAGTTTTGTCATCTCCAATGACTCATTCAACTTGACTCACANGTATGAAGGAATTTTAAAGAGTAGAATAGGTACAAACTGAAGAATAAATAATAACACATTTTAAACTTCATAAAGGAATTGTTGGATGCTAACAAGTTTAAGATATTAAAATAAGTTTTGTCATCTCCAATGACTCATTCAACTTGACTC
>JXCR01109720.1:0-10804 GCA_002079205.1 Phalaenopsis hybrid cultivar
GAGGAGAAGAAGAGCTAGATAAAGTCATACATCCAGTATCTAAGCACGTGGGAGATCGATGAAGAAGTCACCGATCATAGGAGATTCAAATATAAGGCTGCCCAATACCTACCAGTCGAAGAAAAACTCTTCAGGAAGTCAACCACGTCCTTATACCTGACGTGCATTGGGGAAGACAGTTGAGGACATACTCCGGGATGTGCATGACAGAGAGTGTGGGAGCCTTTTCAGAGGAAATACACTGGCTCACCGAATTCAGTGACAGGGTTACTTTTGGCTGAACTTACTCAAAGACGCCAAAATATTTTTGAAGGTGTACACAA
The DNA here is from genome assembly GCA_002079205.1 of Phalaenopsis hybrid cultivar. Taxonomy (NCBI): domain Eukaryota; kingdom Viridiplantae; phylum Streptophyta; class Magnoliopsida; order Asparagales; family Orchidaceae; genus Phalaenopsis; species Phalaenopsis hybrid cultivar. The sequence continues at coordinate 324 of JXCR01109720.1, forward strand.
TATTAGAAATACGGACCAATATGCCATCAACCAACTCAAATACTTCATTCGTTTGCCATGCGGGGCCTCGACCTTCCCCCCATCAAGAGGACACCAGAAGTTTTGCTGGTGTCTATCGATTATTTCTCCAAGTGGGTAAAAGCAAAGTCTCTGACACACATAATAGCGAATGCATTCCAAAACTTCATCTGGACTAACCCGATTCACCGATATATAGGCCTACCCTACGCGAATGTCAAGCATAAAAATAAATAAATAAATAAACGGGTCTGCAACGAGGAACGATCAATCAGACGCCTTATTAACAACTGAAGGGTTGGACGCTAACGGAGAAGGTGGTCGGGTGATCAGAAGAATGCGGCGAAAAATTTTCTATAGAATGATGATCGACTCCAAAGCTGATCAACGAGTTGCCCAGTCTCGGACCGTGCACTAATGGAGTTAAGGCATAGCGAGCTGTCAAAGGACTTCTCATCGACCAAATATGCTTAGCAACCTTATTATATACTTGTTATTACTAAAAGTCCCCCCTTAAGCCTAATAATGAGGGGGCTGAGTTGTAATTTAGTAATAACTGTGACCTATTTCTATAAATAGAGGGTTCATGTCATGAATAAAAAATGGACTCATTTAATGTTCCCTAGTGTGCCCTCTCTCTCTCTCTCTCTAACAATCTCTTTAACAATTTATTAGTTGAACGTTCAACATTATATACAATTTTAGATTCAATAATTTATTACCCGAACATTCTACATCTGGTGCACCCATCCCAACATGATTCGGCCTGACGACGACAACTAAAGGCTTTGAATGATAGATTGATATGAATACCGTCTGATTTTATCTTATTTTCTTCAGCAGGGTTAGGATCCTTAATTTATAAATTTGATTTAATTAACAATTGAATTAAAAATATTAGTACTTAAATTTAAAATTTATCGTAATAAAGTGGACCGCATTTAATTTGACTGAATGCAAATATCGAGTCAAGACCTTGCGAACCTCCTAAAATTTTTAATTGTAATGTAGTATATATAAAATAGTGGGAAAATTATATACATAACACTCAATTTTTATGTATATACATGTCTCATAAAATAAATATATGAGTTTATATTTTAATGTTTAGTTTGAAGAAATATGAACTTAATATGAAAACATGTTTAATAAAAGTCATGGCGGCGACCGTTGGCTGCAACGCCTGGGACGGGCGGCGGGGGACAACATGTAGCGGCATCGAACAACGGATAGTGGGCGGCAAGCGCGGGTGGCCGGCGGCAATGGGCCGTGATGGGGGCAACAATATACTATAATTTACAATATATTTGAGAATCACATTACAAAGTATCAAAATCTAATGAATTTCGGAATATGGTAGCTTTGTACCCTAGGGTTAAGCCCAAAATCATTACAATTTTAAACCCTAGAAATGAAATCCCTGTTGCCCCTTGTATGCTATCAAGTTTAAACCCAATCCACCTTACTCTTCGACATTGCAGGGGCCTCATCCTCTGTACCGGCCAAGGAAGAACGGCCTCGTGCCATGCAAGCATCCACTCTGCGCTGCTTTACACGAATCGACGAATCATGAAGGCGGATGCGAGGTAGCCGAACAATGCGACTACGAGATCGAGTACCAAGATCATGGCTCCTCCATCGGCGTCCTGGTTTCCGACACCTTTGCGCTCCGCTTAACCAACAGCTCTCTTGCTCACCCTGTACTCTCCTTCGGCTGCGGCTACGACCAGCAAGCTGGCCCATCAGCAGGGCCCAACGGGCGCTCGGACACCGACGGTGTGCTTGGGCTTGGGAGCGGGAAAGTGAGCATACTTTCGCAGCTGAGCCAGCTCGGTATTTGCCGGAGCGTCGTCGGTCATTGTCTTGGCAGGCGGAGCACTGGGTTTATGTTCTTTGGGGAGAATGTTGTTCCTCCCAGGAGTTTGACTTGGGCGCCTATGTCCCACAATGCTGCGCAGTGAGTTTTAGTTTCTATCTGTTTACATATCTTAACATCAAAATTTTTGTTTCTAAGTTATATCATCACCATTAAAAATAGGGAAGTTTAAATACACACTCCACAATTCTTATGTATTTACATATCTCACATACCTAACCTCAAAAGTTTATTTGCTTACATTTATACATCCCATATCTTTCGCATCACATTATAAATAAAAAGTTTACATACATACCCCCATTTCTTATATATTTACGTATCTTACACACCTAACATGATCTTTCATATCATATTGAAAGTAGAGAAATTTACATACATAACCTACAAATCTTTTGTATTTTCTTATCTATCACCCAAATTTTTGATATTTATACTTATATAACACCTTAGTTTTTTAAACCTATGCATGAAATTATGTATGTCACTTCTTAAAAAATAGTTATAATAGGGATATATTTTATGTAATGTGAAAAAATTGAGTGTTATACATGTAAACATGAATGTTTAGGTGTTACACGTATTCATATATATAAGTAATGTGTTGTGAAGATAAAAGTTGAAGTTTTGGTGTTAAACAAGCAAATACAGAGGAATGAAATGGCATGCACTTAAATCTTCCTTTTTTTTTCCTTAGTTGATTGTACATGTTGTGCAGCAAATATTACTCGCCTGGGCTGGCTGAAGTATACGCTGGCAAGCAGCAGCTGGGGGTGAAGCAAGCCGTCGTCTTTGACAGTGGCAGCTCCTACACCTACTTCAACGATAAGCTATATCACCACTTGCTTTCTGCGGTACCTCTCCATTCCTATCCATCTTATTCAAAATAAAAAATAAAAAATAAAAATACTAAATAATCAGTAATATTAGATTAGCACCGAAATCTCGAAAGTGAAGCCGATGCTAAAGGAAGCAGCCGAAGATAAGGCGCTTCCTCACTGCTGGAAGGGAACGAGGCCCTTCAAGTCCGTCTTTGATCTCAGGAAGCACTTCCGCTCCTTAAATCTCAGCTTCGCAAATGGGAAAGCTCCGGCTGTACTGGAGATCCCACCTGAGAACTATTTCATCGTCACTGTAAGCATAATTGGCATCCAGATTTTTATGCAGAGGAGAACTTTATTAATTTCTTATTCCTGAGTTCTGACTTGTTTCAGAAACAAGGAAATGCTTGCCTGGGTATCCTCAATGGCGGCGAAATAGGCCTGGGCGACTTGAATCTTGTTGGAGGTAAATTTTAATGAAAGAATTAATACTCTGCTGATTAAACTATGAGCCAAACTAGGATAACAGGTCGTACTAGAATTTCTATATATTTACATATCTAACACCTCAACCTTACTTTTTACATTAATATCACCCAAATCTTTTTTTATATATATATAAATCAGATCACTATTTTAACTTTTTAAAAAATGAAATACACTTTTAATGTATAAATGAGGTGGAATATATGTGGAAAATGAAATTTAGATGTTAGATATATAAGAATTGAGTGTTATGTATGTATATCTTCCTAGAATTATTTGCATCTAGGCTAAGTGGGAGTTGCTCATATATGAGGGACAAAATATTACTTAAGGATAACTTTTAAAAATTGCTACTTCAATATTATAAAATGTGGATGTATCCTAAATGGGGCATTTACATACATATCCGCCAATTTCTATGTGTTTACACATCCAACACCTAAACTTCACTTTTTACATTTATATCACCTAAATTTTTATTATTACATAGCAAGCATCATTATTTTAACTTTTAAAAAGTGAAGTACACGTTTTCATACATAGATAATTAAGGTGGCATATGTTTAAAAATTGATGTTTAGAAGTTTATGTATATACATAGGAATTAAATGGTATGTATGTAAATCTCCCATCCTAAATTTTATCACATCCATTTGGTTCATATGGACAGATTGATTTGTTTGCACATAAAAAAAATGAAAATACACAAATTAATTTGAGACATTTTTGGGACAAACATTACTTAATTTTTTTTTGTATAATTTGGTTTGCTTGGTTTTGCTTTTCGCTCCTTGCAGACATATCAATGCAGGATGTGATGATTGTTTACGACAATGAGAAGCAGAGGATCGGTTGGGCTCGCGTTGCTGGCTGCGGTCGGCTTCCCACGTTTGCAAACTCTCCTCTCTGATGCTTCCATTGCATTCTTAACACATCCATAACTGCTTCTGCAACTTACTGCTCACACTGCCTTTCTATTCCTTTGCCGTATTAATTCATTCAAACAGAGCTGAAGAAGGCAAAGTGCTCGAAAGAAAAAAATCCTCTCATCCACAATAGCACCTTTACTTAGCAACTTACCGGTTAGTTGTTACTTGTGAAATGTTGATTTATACCTCGATGATTTCATTTGTTAAAGATAAAATTTCGTGTACATAAAATAAAAAAATAGAACTATATTTCACACGTTTCTGTTGTAGATACAACTGCATTTACATCAATAATATTTCATTAAAAAGCTCATTTTACAAGTAAAATTTGAAAAATGTTTGTGGAGCGCTGTTTGTGCAATTATGGGATTCTGCTTTAACATGACAGACTTTTCCTTTTATTTGAGACGCGTGGAATTCTTTTGGTTGGTTGATTTAATTAACTTTTTATTATGTTTTATAATAACATTTGTTGGACTCAGATTTGTCTTGAATCATACTCAAGGAATGGTTGACCATTAAGGAGGGGGAGAGTGAACAATAGAGAAGTGAAAAAGGAGAGAGAGAGTAGGGAAAGAGTTGTATCAACTCTTCTAATAGCGTTCCTGTGAGTGATGAGGAAGTCTCTTCCTTGCATTATTTTTGCTCTCCTTTATAGGGTAATTTCTCAATATAATATGTGTAAGCTATATTTACATACAATTTTTTTTGGGATTTTTGGCTGCATGGATCTATCCTTTATATCTCAGGTGTAAAAATTATATTTTCTATGATGTATTTTATTCTGTTGATGTCATTTTGCTGCTTTCAGAGTTTTGCTATGTACTCGCTGTTGTTATTTAGTTGGTCTATTCAGCCATGGGCGAGTTCTCCGGAAGAGTTCTAGGAAGTTTGCAGGAGATCAAGCGCAGTAAGTCAAGTATAGATGATCGATTGCAGCTGATCGAATGCAAGTGAGTGAGTGTAGGGGCCGAGTATAGGAGGTCGAGTATAGGGGGCTGAGAACACTAGGCTGAGTACATATGATTGAGTATGAGTGACCGAGCATAGGTGGCTGAGTACAAGTGGCAGAGTATAGGTTCCTGGTTTAGAGGAATTTGGCTACATATATTTAGTTCTTTGATTATATTATCTTTTTGAAAGGTAACTACAAAAAAGAATAAGAAAATAATAAATATGAAATCATGTATTGCTCGTCTTTGCAAGAAAAATGTATGTTCTCTGCTTTAAAGAGAATTTTTTTTAGACATGTTACTTTCTTGAAATACAAGTTAAAATTATTCAAGTAAAAAATGAGTGGTATATTTCTCTATATGATAACTATTTGTCTACCCATAGACTTACAGGGAATTATCTTGGGGGCACCTTAGCCGCACCTACAAAATTTCGTTGTGATCGCTTGAGCAAAATGCAACTGAATTAGAGTTTCAATAGAACTTTAAAGTTAAGCATGTCCGCAAGCGATCGGTCCTAGGATGGGTGACCTCTTGGGAAGTTGCACCAACGGAACAAAATATCAAAATTTTAATATTTATATATATGATACTCAAATCTTTGATGTGACATTATCATTATTATTAACTTTTAAAAGTGAAATACACCTTGCATAGATTTCTAATACCATGATGTTATAAATGTGAATATCAAACATTACGTATTAGATATGTAAATGCATAAGAATTGTGCGGTATGTATGTAAATTTTCCTTAAAATTTTTTTTCTCATGTTAACTTTTATTCAATTAAATGATCAACTACCAAAATAAAAGAACTTGTTGTATAAATTTAGTACTTGTAAGGATCTACCGTAAAATACAAACCATTTGAAGCTTCCAAGGATACATGCATTTTGAGAGAAAGAATATAAGGAAATTTAAGAGTATTTCCCAAAGAAAGTTACCAACTTAAAAAGGTTTAACTTTAAAGACTAAGAATGAAAGACATGGCTAAGTTTAGGATTGGAATAAATACTTGTCCCTCGCCACTTTACAATTTTAAAATATAACTTGTAGAAATTATAAATTGGATTCATTTTTATATCAATATTTAAAATTTATGAGCACATCAAAATTAAAAATTATAAATTGATGCATTGTTCGTTGATGATGTTGACTCAGATAATTATATTCACCTTATGCATGTGAATTATGTTTATATTTTATATTAACTCTTGCATTGCCATGCTCTTGCATTTCCTTAATTTGGTTTTGCTCTGTATTAGTAACTTTGCATTGCATACATTGAAGCATAGGGGAGGCGGCATGAGTGTAAAACTTGATGATTTAAGTGCTAGACATGTAAAAATTGATGTTTTAAGTACTTCTATTTTAAACAGCTTCACTAAACAGGGGGAGAATGATCATTTTTCTAAAAACAACAGCCCCACAGCTGTTCTCAAACAGCTACAATAAACAAACAGTCAGCTTCCCCGCAGCAGTTTCTCGTGGCAGCGCAGCTTCCCCGCAACAGCTTCTCGTGGCAGCACAGCTGCAGCTGCGCCAAATAGAGCCTTATAACTAACTTAAAAAAGAGAACAATAAGTAGTGTGTGTGTGTGTGTGTGTGTGTGTGTGTGTGTGTGTGTGTGTGTGTGTGTGTGTGTGTGTAGAAAACATATAAATTAAAAATAAAACAAAAACGAATGTAAAAAAGAAAAGTGACCCCAACAAACCAAAACTTATTTGAAAACATCAACTTCTTTTCTTGTTTTTGTAAAATTGAAGTCAAATATAAAATTCGCAATAAAACATCAGCCAGCAATTTCTGTTTTCTTTAAATTTAAAATTTTTTATTGTGAGTTTTAAAAACAGGAAAATTTAATAATCATTTTCTTAAAACTCTATATCTCTAAATAAGTAATTTTTAAATCTATTTTTTTTTTCTTAATAGCAAATCATAAAAAAGTATTATTAAGTTAACTTTAAAAAAATGAAATACTCTTTTTTTTTTTCATTTGTAAATTTTAAATGTCACATATACAAAAACATAAGAATTAAAAAATATATATTTTGTGCGGATGAGTTAGGTGCGGATTGGGTGCAGACAGATGATATTTGCATTATATTGGGGTAGTATTGATGATATTAGAATGGTATTTGGGTGATACACCCGGTGCATAATAATAATAATAACAACAATAAGAATTATTAATGTTTCTCATACAGTATTGAAGTATGCCTAAAAAAAAAGGATTGATAATACATTACAAGATTGACTTACATATGAAAGGTAGCTCTTAGAAGCACCTGTCTCTTCTAAAAAATGGAGGATTGACAAAGTTGATAAGGTGGTTCTTTGTTTATTGGTTCTTAAATTTTGTTATAATTCTCAATCCCTTTCTTTATGGTAATATTCACCTATGTATTTTTGGTAGTGCCTAATTTTATGTAATTAGTCTTGCTTGTAGCTAGCCTAAGGGACATCATTGGATGGAATTCCCAAAATTTTGGGAGAGCAATGATGGAAATATTATTTTGTGTTACAATATATTGTTTTTAAGTGAATTTTTACCTTAAAAATATTAAATTTACGGTTATCATAGTTCTGTTATGCACAACATTACCAAACAAAGGTAAAATGATCATTTTTACATAAACAGCTGCCCTACAATTATTTTCACAAAGCGGGGCAACCAGCTTTCCCGCAGCAGCTTCCCCACAACAGCTTCCTCGGGTAGCGCTCAGCTACAGCTGCGCCAAATAGAGACTTAGAAATAAGTATTATGTATGTAAATCTTCTATTTCCCCACAGCAGTTATTATGTATGTAACCCCAACAAAGGCAAAGGACAGAAGGAAGACTAACAACAAGCCATATCAAAACCACCACTTTCTTTGTGAAGGACCTCATTGAGCAAGGGATTGCCCTTAGAAGAAGACCCTCAACTCTCTCCTTGCAAGCCACAATGAGGAAGAAGAAAGTGATAGGGAAAATGGCATGGAGGTGCATGCGAGATCTCTTCAACTGCTGAACGAGATGCAAGCTCCGACCAAACCCCAAGGGAAGAGATTACTCTTTGTGGAGATGACAATAGAAGGGAAGACCACCAGGGTAATAGTGGATACGGGTGCTACCCACAACTTTATTTCCAACGAGAAAACAAAGAGGTTGGCGTTGCAGATGACTCAAGGAGGGGACTCCATTAATGTCGTCAACTCAACAGAGATGCCAATCGATGGAATGGCTAAGGAAGTCAAGACCAGCATTGGGGCATGTTCAGGTACTCTAGACTTCTCTGTCATTCCTTTGGATGATTACAAATTTGTCATAGGAACGAACTTCTTGTAGCAAGCAAGAGCATTCCCAATGTCATTCGCCAATAGCCTGTGCATCACAAAAGGGAATCAAGCTTACTCAATACTGATCATAAGGTTAAACAAGCAAGGATCCAAAATGCTATTGACAATCCAGCTCAGGGATGACATTGCACGAGACAAGGGGGACAACTTGGCTATCCTTCATGATATTAATGAAGGAGAAAAAACCGATGAAGTTGGAATGTAAGGAAAGTGGTGGAGGTTCCTAACGAACCACCACAAAGAAAGAAAAAAAATATGGTTCAACAAGGTTGGACGCAAGGGATGAGTCGCTAGCCAGGAAGACTTGTTGCATGACACCCCTCTCCCAAAACACCATAGAGAAACCAAAGTTTGCCAAGTTTGGGGGCAAACCAAGGAGGCAATTTTGAAGATGCAGGGGAAGCCGCAAAGAGGGTGCCGCATTTTGCCATATTCTATAAGTTGGCATGGCAAACATGTGATGAGCAATTCTAGAGAAAACCAGATTTTGGAGAAAAATTCAAAGAATTCTAGAAGATTCTACCAAATTCTAGAGAATATGAGAAGAAAAGACTCAAGAATAACCTAGAATATTCTACGAATATGTATGTACATAAGAGAGGAATATAGAACTCTATAGAAACTAGAATAATCTAATGTATTCTAGAATGTTCCCTTGGGCTTGGAGGGGGCTATAAACAGGAGCCCCTCCCCTCAATTGTAATCACCTAAGCACTCAATCAAAGCTTCCAAGAATTCAAGTATGAAGTGTTACTTTCGCTCTATTCTTCTTAAGAGTACTTTGTGCTCACAAGTTCAAGCGTTGTGAGGATTAGGTTGATTTAGTGCTAAAGGAGAGCGCTAAAGACGCTCGAGTAACTAGAGAAAGGTTAGTCCATGACAAAGAGCTGCAAATAGAGGTGAGTTCTCGCACTATAACTCTGGAGCCCTCAAACTTGAAGCTTTCTCTTTCCACTTCTCGCGTCAAGCATGCGGTGGTTAAGTAACAAGATTGCGGTAAAAACTCAATTTAGGGATGAAATCTATGGAAGACCGTGCCACTCTCACTATCAACCACTCAGGAGAGACATCTTCTTCAATGACAGGACCTGGATCCCATTGAAGAATTTTCATCATCCTCAAGCGCCTAGGGCACATTTCAAAGCTGAGGTCCACCTGACTGTACATCTGCTGAGGGGTACCCCACCGAGCTGAATCTAACATCTGAAATACTCCTTATAACATTCCAAGCATGACACAAAAATAAATCTTATTTTCATATGCCAGACCTCCTCCCGTAGGGATAACTCAGAAAGAGGTTTAACAATCTGAAAAAAGATGTATTTCTTGTATATGTGGTGACCCTGTATTTGAAGTCGGCTCCTCAAGCTCGTGATCCTTCTAGACCGCCAAGGTCAGCCCTGTTGTAGCTCCTCTCAATGCCCGTGAAACAGTATCTTGAGGTACTACAATTTCATACACTGCTTAAACTCTTGTTACATCGAGGTTGCTGCTTTCTAGAACGACTACTGTTACATCAACTAGAACCTCTATCTCGGGATCCACTGAAACTTGTGGCATCTCTTCCTCGCTAGCAGCAAGTGGAGAACCCTCTAGGAAGTCTTCAAATTCTTCTGTATCAACTGTCATTGCCTGATTTTTCAAAAACACTATGCTCAGCGCAACAGATCTCTCCCTCTGTTCTTTACACTGAATCAGCTTGTCATCTGACGAGAATGCCATGGGTGCTTCTCTGAGTGCACTTTGGCTATAAGATCTTGAGGTTGACCATGGCCTGTAAGATGTGGGGGTCACTCGGTGGCGTGGTCCCTCCATTTCGAAAGCTAGAGTCTGAAATTTCTGTGTGTAGTAAGCTGGTAGAAACTAGTACTCTGCCACTCGCTTCATCCTTAGATTCTCTCATTCTCCCCTTCGACATTCCAGATCACGGTCGAGGGTAACTTTCCATTCGATTTCATCTTCAATGTCCGCAATCCACAACCGAAGTCGGCGGACCTCTTGTTGTATTTCCTCCCAAGTCGGCTCAAGCATGTATCTCATGAGTGGTATGGCTAAG
>JXCR01109722.1:0-15226 GCA_002079205.1 Phalaenopsis hybrid cultivar
TGGAAAATATTTAATAAGAAATTTTTATGCTAAATCACCCCAAGTTCTAATAGATCTAGGTGCTAACAAAAACATTTGGATATGTCAATGTTAAAATATAAAATAAACTGTGATGGTTTTCTAACTCTGTTCTTAACTTACTTTTCAATTTGGCCAATTAAATTATTAAAATAAGTTGTGAAACATATGATCCGGGAACTGGAGTATGAGCTCTACAACAGAGCAAGAATCATATTTAAATCCATGAAGGAATATTTCTTTCATGGAACTAAGTGCAAATTAATAGAGAAATATGCATTGTTGGGTGTAAAATTGATGTTTTTTAGGGTGATAGACTAAAATCCTCAATTTGGTCGTAGTGTTTAAGAACTAAAGCGAGAGTTAGCCTTCATGGGAAGGGAAGTGGGAGCACTAGAGTGAGATCCAGAATCCTCTTATCCTAGCCAGAAATTTAAGGACTCAACATGAGATTAGCCAATAATTTTCTATAACACTAGATCAGGGTAGAGAATTAAAATTGCTCTTATTTAGCATAATACATATTTAAACCGTTTATCTCATCTTATTTTACCAAAAAACTCATTGTAATGGCAAAGATGTTTTTCATATTAGAATACTTCAAGACATAAACATAGTTTAGTAGTTATCGTCTTAAACTTTGCATTTAAATTTTGCTAGTAGTTAATAATTTAGTTCTAATAGTATCTCAAACATTCAAAATTAGTGACAATAATTTCATTTTAATTATATGATACTTCTAGTTAATTTATCATTTTAAATTTAAACCTTCCTCGTGGGATCCATATTATGGGCTTAAATAGAAAGTCTTATATTACTTGATAACGATACGTATGCTTGCATAAAATCCCAACATTAAGTACTTAATGTTCTTATTCATAAAATATCACATCAAGATTTTGGCATCGTTGTAAAGAGGAGTCAGCTTTATAAATTTTACACAACTATATTTTTGGGGATCATGTCTCAGGAAGGTCATGGAGGAGAGAAGGTGACGTCAATTTGGTTGTTCTTAGTGACTATGGATAGATTAAAGAGGAATAAGTTTTGGCTACTTTTTGGTTCGACTTGGGTTTAGCCCTTGGAAATGGCTTGGTTCACGTCCCTAAGTTTGTTGCTGTTGTCTTCATGGTCGTTGGGTTCAGTCCACAAAGTCACATCCATTGGGCCAGGGTTTGAATGTAGGCTTGGCATGAAGTATGGGAAGGTGAAACAAAGCTTGGGGGGCTTGACTGCATGTCCTTCTTTTCCCACTTAAGTTATGGTGGACTTTGCTATGACTCATATGGCTCACATGTGGCTTTAAGGAGGCTCCATGGCTTGCATGTGGCTTAACTAACTTTCATGAAGAGGGATTTTATAAATTTTAAAGATTTATTGCAATGTTTGTACAAAAAGAAAATTTGGATAATTTTGATCATGACATTAGATATTAGGGTTTGATTTTAGATTAAATGAATAAGGGGAATACGTTGTCATGGTGGATGGCCTTTTGGTTTTAAGAGAAATCGGATATTGGGCTTGGTTTAGTGGGCTTTTAGGATAGGTCTTGGATAATTGATTTAGATTTAGATTTAATGTTTAAGGCTTTGAAAATAAATCATGGTGGGCTTAGTAAAATTTAAGAAATACCATAATGAAATTTGAGGAATGAATTAGGTGAAATTGAATTTTTCATGTGGATTCAAATTCGATGTTTTTTTTATTTAGGATTGATTGGGTTTGATTCAAATTTAATCTTGAATATATATGGGTTTGGGATTGAGTTTTGGTGGATTTGAATTTGGATTTGTCATTAGGGGGATTTCAAATGGAATTCATGAAAATTTGGGGAAATTTGGGAATTTTGGTCAAAATTGATTATTTTTGGTGTTTTGGCAAATCTTGGGTATTTTAGGCAAATTTGGCAGGTTTGGGGAAATTATGAATTTAGGGGTGATTTAAAATGAAATTTGTTTGAGAATGGGTTATTTGAGCATTTTTTGGAAATTTGGGGGTACTTTGGTAATTTGGTCAATTGTAGTGGATTTCAGAAATTGTAGATGAACGTGGTAAATTGGATTGCTAGGATTAGTTTTAAGTGAAATCACTGGTTTTGATAATTATTGGGTATTTTTGGGACATTTGGTAAACTTGAGAATTTAGAAAAATTTGGGTGATTAAGGATAATGTTGATAAGTTTTAGGTGGTGACATGCAAGCCATGAAAGTTTCCTCCAAGTCATATGAGCCTTATGAGAGTTCATTTTGAAGCATCCACATGTTGATCTTAGTCATCCTAACCAAGGGCTAAGGACTTGGAATAACTTAGATTAGTTTTCAAAAGAGTTAAGGAGTATTTATGGACCTTAAGGGGGCAGATGGTTTGATATGTGTGAATTGATGGTTTTGGGTATGTTAGGGAACTTGTGTTGAGTTTAAGTGTGCATGTGTAGTACCAAGCCACCCAAGGTTGAGCTAAAGCCTGATTGTCCTATGGGGCCTCCCTTTGAGCTTCCTCGTGTTTGTTTCAACCTTTTATGTGCTAGAGGTCAAAACCACACATGTTAAGCTCCAAAAAGTGCAAAAAGGTGGTTTGAATTTCTAAAATGGCGGGTCTCATCACTAGTCCACTAAGATAGTTAATAGAGAAGTCCTATGGCTTGATCCTAGGCTACTAAAGAAGAGAATTAGACATTACCGAAAATGAGGTAAACATGTGCTCAATAGCTTGCAATTAAAATTGATATCACTTTAAAATGGTTTATGGTATGTGTCTTTTTAAGGGTATGCTCTTAATTTTGTGAATGATATAGTAGACTTGATTGAATTTTCTTTTATTAAAAAGAATTGTAATAGGGTTAAGGTATTTAGTAAGAGGTGATATGAATATGATTTTACTGTTTATAATAGGAAAGAATTGTATTTAAGAAAAAAAACTATAATTAATAGATATACACTACAAAAGGAATTGAGACTCTATTAAAATTTATTCTAAAACTAATATATACAACATTTAAGTGGAGGAAAGTGATGAGTTCTTACTTTAACGAGAATCGTGAAATTCAAAACTATTTAACATTAATCTAGATATAGCATTCCTCACATAAAAAAGTGAGGGAGGGGCATGAGTTGGAGGATTATTAATTCACTAATTTAGAACCCTAAAGCAATGGTTAGATGAGACCCAATCTTTTAAAATAAAGAGGAAGCTCCTTTTTTAGAAAACTTTTCAAAAAAATATAAGTTTACCCTAAAGCCTCAGTAGATTTGTAATGATGTAGAATTGATTTGGTATCATTTGAGGATTAGTTGAAGAAGAAGATATAAGTGATAACAGAACATCATAAAACACTACAAGCTCAAACACAGCTGAAGGGTAAAACTTTAAAGTTCCCAATACTTTACAAATCTACCCTTAGGGTTTTATCCATATGATATTTACCATAACATCAAGAATTGACCAATTCCCTTACACATGGACTAATCAAGACATAAAACACTGAGCAAAGTTCAAAACATGATAATGCTAAATTTAACCTAATTGATCAACTCAACATTATAACAAGATAAAATGAATTTGGAATAGTTTGGGAGATTCTAAAGTTTGTTCAGAGTTACCCTCTGAATAAATTTATGATATTTTGGATATTTCATATGACCTTTAAGCTTATTGTGATTTTTTGAGGCAAATCATCCTAAAAGTATAACAACCACCAAAATTAAATAAGAAAAATAAAATCCTTAAGGACCGATGAAAATATGATTCCAGGCCCTTCAAATTAATATTTATTAGTGAGAATTACCCTCTCACAACTTAATCTACAGTAATACCCAATGCTCAGTGGTATGAGTCTTGGACGAGGTATCAAACCCTTGTGGGCAACTGAGGATATTTGTAGTGCGACCACATATCGATCATTGGGTTGGTGTAATTTGGAGGTATTGGTGGCACAGATGATAATGAGAAAGGCATCTAAGTATGTAAGAAGTATTGTATGTCCTAACTCGATGACTAAGGGGAGTGGTCAAGTATTGGAATTACTATTCTCTAACATTTAGTGAAGTTTCCCTTATTTTCATGAGTTGCTGGTAGCTCAAGCTCGACGGTGTGAGTGACTAACAAACAATGAGAGAACACAAAACATAACATTTTTTTTTTATAAAGCCTATGCTTACCTACTACATGAAAAGGATAAATTTCTTATATTTGTGACAAATAAAGACCTTTTAAGTGTTACTTTTTGCAAGTTCTTGGTCCAGTCACATGGACTAGACTAAAAGTTACCCTCCCTTAAATGCCTTTAGGAAGCCTTATACTCTATGTTGGATCTCACATACATGTTGTTGATGGTTGCCTATGAATGTCTCTTGAGAAAATTTTAAAGCTTCGGTCATGCTTCTAAGCCCACATTACAACATGAAATTCTTACACTTAGCCCTAAGCTTTTAAATTGGTTTATTTAACTTAATTCACCTTCTCATGTTTCTTAGAGTTTTGTTTAAATATTTATATGTTATGTTTACAAAGCTAACCTTTTAGTAGCAGCATCAGAGGCAACAGGCACGCACTGTTACTTCTCATTTTTATAGCATTTTTCCTTTATCGTACCTTGCAACATGTTTTACTTATGCATAATTTAATATACCTGTAAAGACCCTTAGGATAGAGAACAATAGGCCATATGTTTAGGAGGAGCACTACAGCAAGCCTTGAGACCCAACCATAATTACAAGTTCAATCATAAATCTTAAACCCATAACCAACACAAGTAGGGAGTTTGAAGCTAGCTGTTTGGGAAGCAGGACGAGGGTGCAGGCAGACAAAGGATGACTTTACGCAATAAAACATGAAGCAACTGAACTTTCCTTTGTGTGAAATGATATAAATCCATAAGACTTCGAGGTTCACTATTTAGTACGACATAAATACTAAATTTATTTCTTAGGCTTTTACAATATAAGTCCTAACACTTTTTATGGTTCTAAGGTTGTCTGTGCGGCATGACGTAAATCCTCTTATCTTGATAGGCTATTTTAAAAATTGTATAATATACAAATTTAAGACTTAATTTTAAATAATTCTCAGGATTTAACATCAAATAAACATCATTTATAAAATGTAAAGCCAAATAACTGGATAGTTTTGGAAGTCATCGGGGTTCTCGTCAGAATCTGTAACATCCTTTTTTTTTCTCTCTTTTACCTCTAAAATAACTTTTCCTATTTGGGTTCTTCCTACTTGATTTTCCTACGATTAATCGCAAGAACTCAACATTGAATTCTTAAAGACAAGACTCCAAAACTTAATTGAGAGTTTTATTAAACAACTTTGACTGCTTAAGATGTAATTAACTATGGGGGCAAGCCTCTACAGTAAATTAGCAACCCACATTATCTAAACCTTGTCAAGTTTTTTTTTTTATACAAAAGGTTTCCCTCAGACCAAATAGATGTCACAAATTCTCTAGTTTAAATGATGATATGCTCGTCTCTCGGGTGGTGTATTACTTGTGAAATTATGATAAACTATCTAAACTATTACATGAATGAGCTATATGGAGTCTCACATGTCAAAATTAAAATATTATTTTCAAAATCAAAATTATATATACACCTTAAATTAAAATCAAATACATTTTTGAACGCCCGAAAGATTGACCGATCCCTACCAATGTACCCGAGATGATGGAAAATCATGAGCATCTTGACCTAGTGCGTTACTCCCAAATTTAGGTTAGGTCGATTATTACTTTCTGTTTAGATATGTTTAGGATAGGATTGCACCACCATATAGAGATCTTTTACCCCTTTCCCACAGTTTAGACTAGGATATCTCTTAGATAAATTCACCTTAATCAAATTAAAATAAAATCAATAAATCCAAATTCAATCCGGTTCAACTATGTTTTACCAAATCCAATTCCAATTCAAAGTCTAAATACAATTCTAATGCTAACCCAAGATAAAATCTAATTCAATTAAATCCCCAATCAATTTCAAACCCAAATTTAACTCAATCCTCTTAAACATCTCTCTAACCAAATCAATCCAAACTAAATCTCAATTCAAACCTTTTCAAATTTAAAGTTCCATCCAATCAAATTCTAACTCAAATTCAAATTGTTTCATAAATCGGTCCCTTAACTCAAGCTCTATACCATTTTAACAGTCAATTCTAATGATCAAGACTTTTGAAACTTAAGTGAAGTTAACCTGTGTTCAATCTTAGTTCTCTCATCAAAGTCTTTAGGTCTTTATTATGCCATAAACATTCAATAATGATTAGGAAAGATTATGACATATCCTTAACTGAGAGTTTTCTAAAGAGTAATTCTTCTAAAAAGTAATTCTTGAGATGCAATTAACTATGAGGACCCCCTTATAATGATACTAGAACCCAAAATTAAAATAAACTTTATTATTTATTCTTAAGGTAAGAGAAAATTCTTGGTTCAGCAGATCCATAAATCCCAAATATTTTCCTTATGTAGATGATTAGATCTATTCTAA
The DNA here is from genome assembly GCA_002079205.1 of Phalaenopsis hybrid cultivar. NCBI lineage: Eukaryota > Viridiplantae > Streptophyta > Magnoliopsida > Asparagales > Orchidaceae > Phalaenopsis > Phalaenopsis hybrid cultivar. The sequence continues at coordinate 6,510 of JXCR01109722.1, forward strand.
GGTATCATTTCTATCATTCAAGATAGTATATTATTCTTTGAATGTTGTATCTAAACATTTTGATAGAAGTATTTCAAGATATATGGTGGTTGCCTATCAATAAAAAATTCCCACCAACAGCTAAAACAACTAGAACAAGGTAAAACTACAAAAATGAGCTGCAAAAGTAATCTCAGAAAAACCAAAATGAACCTAAGAGAAAAAAATTGGCACAACTTAAAGATAGAACACAATTTCATCAAGTACAAAGAAAACTCTAAAAGATCAAAGGATTAATAACAATCAAATCAAAACCTTGAATTTAAGCTATAAACTATTAAGAGATCATCAACCAAATAATCTCCAATCAACAAGAATCCAATTATTTCCTTGAATAAAAGCTTTAGAAATGACAAAAAATAACAACATCTACTCAAATTTGAATTTTGGGAACATGTAAAACCAATTCAAGCCAAATAAGAGCCCATAAATCTACTACCGAATCCGAAAAACCAAAAAAGAAAAAAAAATCAATAGAATAAATAAATTCCGATTTAAAACCAACAAATAACATCATAGATGAAAAATCAGAACCAACATGAATAAGAGCTCAACCAAACCCAAATCCTTAGCCAAGAGAAACANTCCGAAAAACAAAAAAAGAAAAAAAAAATCAAAAGAATAAATAAATTCCGATTTAAAACCAACAAATAACATCATAGATAAAAAATCAGAACCAACATGAATAAGAGCTCAACCAAACCCAAATCCTTAGCCAAGAGAAACAATTCAAATTGAATGAATGAAAATTCCGAGTAGGATAATGAACAAATATATCAATCAATCTATTCTCTAAGGTAACTAAAACATCAACAAGTCGTACACCCACAGCAAGATCTTAAGCACAAAATCTCAAAACCCTACCCACTAAAATGAGAGAATAGCCTAAGAAATACTAAAATATGAGTTTAAACTTCATTAAATAGTTGAAAAAACTTCATCCAAGTTTAATGAAGCAAACAGTGTAGATGCGTAAACCATGATACTTTCAAAAGAACTATTACAACTCTAAATTAAACTATGTTACATCATAGCTCTATCAAAATACAACCACAAAAGCAAAGAACCAATATTATTAACCATATTATCAATAAAATATCAAATAAATTTGAATGAGCAACAGAAACATGTCATCATCACATCTATCAAAAAAATAGAATAAACAACAAACAACCACAACCACAAAAACCTAAAAGCCCCAAAAAGAATTCTTGTATTATTGGCCAACGAGAAACTGAAAACAAAACACCTGACAAAGCTAACCAAAATAAAAAGCCAATAAGGCCAAACACCCACAACTAAAGCACCAAACCAAAAAAAAAAGTAAATGAAAGTAAAGCAAAACAACTACCCACACAATTCAAGCTTCCATAAGATCTAATGACAAAACCAAAGATAAACTCTTGTAAGCAAATCAAAGCACCTATTAAATCACCATATAACATAGACATAAAATCTATAATGTTGCAGTAGCAAAAAGGTAAAGAATAAAAAAAACCAAACTAAAACAAAGCCATAGATGAAAAAAGAAACTGATTAAACAACAAAATAGAAACAAGGCAAAGAAATCCCCAAGAAAAATGAACTCTAAGGCTAGAAAAACAAAAAAACAAAACATAAATAGAAAAAATAAACAAGAGAGAAAAAAAATAACAAAAACAAAATAAAATAATGCCCCAACATAAATAGTCAACATGACCAAACTAACTAATATCTATGTTCAGAAAGATTAATATAAAGAGAAGTATATGTTCAAACAACAAAAATAAAAAAACCAAAATTACAAAGAACATGACAAAGAGAAAAACTGAACATAACCCATCAACCAAATCTAAAACAAGAAATATTAAGATCTCTAGCTAGAGAAATAAACTAAATAAGTCAGCAATATCAGTTAGACCAAAGTCCAAAATCAACAATGACAAATAGGACTTAATAAAGCAAAGAAAATTTTAAGAAGTTAATAAAAAAATAAATGCCATAAAAATTCCTCAAATCAACCAGAAAGGCCAGTTTATACTTCTATCTCCTAAAAAAATATAGATTTTTAAAAATAAAAAAATTAGAAGAGAAAAAAGAAACAAGAATAACAACAACCAATAGTGGGGCCAAAAGCTGAAAGAAGACCAACATCCATAGAGAAAGAAGAACATTGAGAGAAGAGGAGACAATAAAAAACAACAAAAAAAAAGAACAAAACATATCAACAAAAAAATAAGGTAATCTACAAGAAAACCAAATAGAAAGCAATACAAAGGCTCATAATAAATCAGAGCTTAAATTTTACCACCTAGAAAAATATTAAAATTTCATTTAGATTAAAATGATTAATAGATATTCAAAAGTATGGTTGATTTTTAATATAGGTTTAGAAAACAACTTTGCTGAAGCTGACCATGAATAAATAAAGAAAAATCAATTGAAATATTGTTCAATATCCAGAGAAGCAGATATTAAAAAGTATAAAAATTCCTCATATCATCAGGAATAGATCACTTAAATTTTTATTTTCTATTCTTATAGATAAATATTTAGTGAATATATTGAATTTGTACATCCAAAGTGCAACAATTTTTCCTGAAAATACTTGAATTTCTCTCATATCACATATAATAAGTTGTGACCCTCCATATAGTTAAACATATAACTATTATGAATATTTATAAAATTTTTTATGCTAAATCCTTTTCTAATTAAAAGCATATATCTGGATGTACCACTTTATATAAAGTTACTATTCTTCTGTCAACTGAGTGGCTCATAGTTGTTTTTCTTAATCTTATTCATAGCGCTCATGTTGTTTTTATTAAATACCACAATATTGTTGAAAATATTTTCCTTACAAATGTGTTATTTTATAGTTTTAATTATATCAATTATGTTATCAAATTTTTCTCTAAAATTGATANTATGTACCACATTATATAAAGTTACTATTCTTCTGTCAACTGAGTGGCTCATAGTTATTTTTCTTAATCTTATTCATAGCGCTCATGTTGTTTTTATTAAATACCACGATATTGCTGAAAATATTATCCTTACAAATGTGTTATTTTATAGTTTTAATTATATCAATTATGTTATCAAATTTTTCTCTAAAATTGATATTTCAAAAGCTTTTGATAAACTTAATAGATTTTTTTTATGAGAGGAAGGAAAAGCTTAGTTTCATCAAAAGTTCATAATTTTTTTTTCTTTTTTTGCATTGAGAATGTTAAATTTTATTATTATTATTAATAGTGAACTTAAGGTCACTTNATGAGAGGAAGGAAAAGCTTAGTTTAATCAAAAGTTCATAAATTTTTTTTTTCTTTTTTTGCATTGAGAATGTTAAATTTTATTATTATTATTAATAGTGAACTTAAGGTCACTTTTCCACTACTCTTTATTTAAGGTAAGGTTCTCCCATTTTCCCTTACTTATTTGTTATTATCATTGATGCTCTCCATGTTTTTATTTTTGCTCATTTGAATGATGAAATTTGTGATCATAATATTTCTCAATTAATATATGTTGATTATGATTTTATTTTTTGGAAAGCTANGTGAACTTAAAAACACTTTTCCACTACTCTTTATTTAAGGTAAGGTTCTCCCATTTTCCCTTACTTATTTGTTATTATCATTGATGCTCTCCATGTTTTTATTTTTGCTCATTTGAATGATGAAATTTGTGATCATAATATTTCTCAATTAATATATGTTGATTATGATTTTATTTTTTGGAAAGCTAATTCATATAATATTTCTAATTTGCCGAAAATTTTAATAAAGCTTCTAATCATTATATTATTGTTTCTAAGTCTATCATTGTTTTCTTTAAATCTGTGGAAGTCTTATTCAAAATCAAATTTAAAATATTTGTGGTTTTTCAATTAAATACTATACTTTGAGTTTTTTGGGGGTCATTATTAAGCCTCCTAAGTTTGTTATGATTGATTTTCTCTCTCTTATTGACAAACTACATAAGTGGTTGGCTAATTAGAAATAAAAATTAGTATCGGAAGTCGGTAGATTACAGATTATTAAGTTTATTATTTATAGGTATTTGAATTATTGGTTTCATTCTATTGTTTTACTAAAAGGTTTGAAGAAAAAAATTGTTTCTATGATTTTTTAATTATTTTTAAACAATGATAGTAATGAAAGACTTCATACTATTGCTCAGAATACAATTACTATGTCCAAGTTTAATTGTAGTTTTGGTATCCCTTCTTTGTTTTGTGTAAGTCTAAAATTTTATGGAAATTTCATAATGAAAACTCTTATCTCTCTAGATAGGGCTTTAATCATTAGAGCTTCATTTGAAATAATTCTCATGCTTCTTTCACTTCCTTTTTAGAAAACTTTTGTTAAAATATCTGTAGAATGAGGACTTATTTAAAGTTCCATGTTAATCATAACCGTTAGTTATACTTATTTTATGGCCTATGGTTTAATGGTTTAACCTTTAAAGATCAATTTGGTGATATTATTTTTACTTTGTTTAGTCTTCCTCAGTGTGTCTTCCTCAAATATGTTATTGTTGATGGTAGATGCAATCTTTATACTTTTAGTAATGTNGTTCATATAATATTTCTATTTTGCCTAAAATTTTAATAAAGCTTCTAATCATTATATTATTGTTTCTAAGTCTATCATTATTTTCTTTAAATCTGTGGAACTCTTATTCCAAATCAAATTTAAAATATTTGTGGTTTTTCAATTAAATACTACACTTTGAGTTTTTTGGGGGTCATTATTAAGCCTCCTGAGTTTGTTATGATTGATTTTCTCTCACTTTTTGATAGACTACATAAGCGGTTGGCTAGTTAGAAATAAAAATTAGTACCGGAAGTCGGTAGATTACAGATTATTAAGTTTATTATTTATAGGTATTGGAATTATTGGTTTCATTCTATTGTTTTACTAAAAGGTTTGAAGAAAAAAATTATTTCTATGATTTTTTAATTATTTTTAAACAATGATAGTAATGAAAGACTTCATACTATTGCTCAGAATACAATTACTATGTCCAAGTTTAATTGTAGTTTTGGTATCCCTTCTTTGTTTTGTGTAAGTCTAAAATTTTATGGAAATTTCATAATGAAAACTCTTATCTCTCTAGATAGGGCTTTAATCATTTGAGCTTCATTTGAAATAATTCTCATGCTTCTTCCACTTCCTTCTTAGAAAATTTTTGTTAAAATATCTCTAGAATGAGGACTTATTTCAAGTTCCATGTTAATCATAATAGTTATACTTATTTTATGGCCTATTGTTTAATGGTTTAACCTTTAAAGGTCAATTTGGTGATATTATTTTTACTTTGTTTAATCTTCCTCAGTGTGTCTTCCTCAAATATGTTATTGTTGATGGTAGATGCAATCTTTATACTTTTAGTAATGTTCAGGATGTTGTCTTATTGTTATTAACAACATTTCTTTTTTTTGTGAATATTTTTGGTTTTTGATAAAGGTAAACTTCTTACTCCCATAAGCTTGTTTATCTTGCCATTTATGATTCTCTTCCTTCTGTTGGCTTGTTTAAATTGGTTTGGTGAAAAAGATATATTATTAAGTTTGTCTATCATACTTGCAAAATTATTCATCAAATATGGAAGACTTGTGATATTCTTTTTCAAATAGGAATGAATGTTAAATATTATTTTGTGTGATAAGAATTTGAGAGTCATGATCATCTTTATTTTGAATGTTTGTTCTCTCATTCTTTTCTTAACAAATATGTGTCAAATGAGACTTTCTTTATTTTTCAACCTCAATTGTTATTAAATTAATCTTCTTTATTAAAATTGTTTCTTACATATCTTTCTTAGAGACAAACACACACACACACATAATTATGGATGAATTGGTGGTCTGCGCATTTCCTATTATGGATGAGTTGGTGATGTGAGCATTTCCATCCACACCAAAGATCTCATGATCGAAGCTCGCCAACCCAAAAAAATAATACACAAAACAAAAAGTTATTACATTTTTTAATCTAAATATTTTTTAAAAAATTATGCCAAGATATTATGATGTGTTTTGTATGAGGAAAAACTATACAAATATTTCTAATTCTTCTAAGTTTTATCCCTCAATAAAATTAAATTATTTGACTACACAAGTTAATTATTAAATAGTCATATATAAAATATTGCCAATAAATATAAAATGAAACTTATAATTTTTGTATTATCTGCAATATATAATATAAAAATACGAGAGAAAATACATTAAAAACGACGTAATTTTACAAAATCCATCGTAATTCAAAAAGTAGATTAGGACATCTTGAAATAAAATTTTCTAACATACTATTATTAACATTCTCCAAAACGTCCCAAACAAAAAAAGTTCCCTAAAAGCACAAGAGATTTGTGCTTCGATTAATTGCCGCGTTGACTAGCCACATATACCTAATTATTTTACTTTTTTTAGTTTTTAATAATCCAATAAAATTCCGGAAAATTTTATTTTTTTTTTTTATTTTATTTATTTATTTATTTATTTTGTTACATTTGTTTTGCTGATGGGCGGAATCAATATTTATTTTAAGGTTGTCAAATTTATTATTAAAAAAACAATTTTATCAAAAGGAAAAAAAAAACTTATAAATTTCATGTGACATCCCAATTATTATTAACATTTTTTTAAAAAAATAATAAATAATTATACATAAAAATTGTTAAAAATTTTCTCCTTCGAGTTTTCTATAATTTTATTTTCAATTTTATTTTTTTCTATTTTGCTTCAGTTAATGATCACATTTTTTTTTAATAAAAATAAATATTGGGAGTAAAAAAAATTATTCTTTTCAAAAAAAAAGCAATAAGACCATGACAATAAAATATTTGTATTTTTAATTTAAGAAGATTTACATACATATATATTACCCAATTCTTATGTATTTAAATTTCTAACACCTAAACATCAATTTTTATATACATACACATATCATTTGAGTTATGCATGAAAATATGTATTTTACTTTTAAAAGGTAGAACGGTTATATTTTCTATGTGATGTGACTGTAAACATCAAACTTTAGCTGCTTGGTATGTGAATACATAAGAACTGAGGGGTTTGCATGGAAACGCACCGAAGGCAACCGTGAGGAGAATGGTCCTCAAGGTTACGCACACCAAAAATGTTTAAATTATATTTTGTCGCACTTTAGACAGAGAATGCTGATATCGCTATTTAAATTTTAAAAAGGAGTAAATCTCACCGGCCTTCCTATAATTTTGCAAGCGCACGGCTCTCATGAAAGTAATTATTTTGTAAGATTTGTTGTGAAAAATGACGGTGATAAAGTGAAAAATCGGATTGACAAAATTCATAAACAGAAAATATAGCGGAAACACACAGATTTATGCGGTTCGACAAATTGCCTACGTCTACGGAATTGAAGAAGATTTTATTTCTTCAAGTAATTACAGCATCGTCGATCGCCTTGTTTACCAGCAAGAACAATCTCTCTCTCTCTCTCCTCTCTCCTCTCGAGAACAATAGCCTAAGAAAAAGCTTTGAAAAACAAATCCCGAGAGAGATTATAAGGGGAGCTATAACATATTTATTTATTAATTCAATCATGCTATTAGACCCATTGAGAAATTAATTAAATAATTAATGAAGCCCATTAATTTTTTTTTTTCTCTTCTACAGAAAATCATAGATGACGGGATTCATGCAAGGAAAGTTGTAGAAAATCTAGAGAAGAAATTAAGAGCAATTAATTTTGCAATTAAAATTGATTGTCAAATCTAATTTACTGTCAAGCATGAGAAACTGTCAATTTGAACAGTGAACTGGTTTTCACATTCATAACAAGACTAAATAAAATTTAAAACATAATTTTTAATTTGTGAATCTATCAATATTATTTGGATTTATTAAAATTAAAAAATTAGGGTTTGCATAGCTTAATTAGCTCAGTTAATCTAATGCGACTGCTCTGGTGATGGCTAATTATTTCAAATTAAGAGTAGGGAACTACCTTTTGTTGAATACTGAAGTATCTGTGAAATCCTACTAAAGTAAAGAGTTACTCAAAGAGGTGTTATGATCCAATTTAGTAAAATCCTTAATTTCTTCTATGATAAAAAAAAAAAAGAAAAAAATGTAAATTTTACATAGATATTCCTCTATTTTTAGTATCTTCTTATATATTACAAAATAACTATCAAATACATATATATCTTAAAAGGTCTTTGATTTGTTCCATTATATTTATATATCATTTGACATTATAATTAATATTATCATCGACATCAAAGTCTTTTAGTAGTTGTTAACCATAATGTTCATTGGGTCACATCTTTAGATGCACACTAAACTTTTGAAATGGTTACATTGTGAATTCATCTTTAGAGCAAGTTTACCTTTTCAAACAAGTAATTATCTTGGGTTGTGAGGTTTAAAATACATGTTTATACTTCTAAATTTGGATTGGGTTTTATCAATAAAATATCAATGTATGTACTTCATCACATAGAAAAAAATAGCTAATTTTTTTAAATCATCATCATATATAATAATAAATCTTTTTATAAATACATGTATATACTTCTTGACCACAAAGTAATGTGATATATACTAATTAATAATAGAATTTTATGAATATATTTAGAGGTAATTACATATAAAGCATAAGAAATATTGCTAAACAAATCAAGTACCGAGGTGATTTTTT
>JXCR01109726.1:0-36222 GCA_002079205.1 Phalaenopsis hybrid cultivar
AGAGTTTGACTAAGTAGTGGTTGGAAATGGTAAAAGCTCTAAAATAATTCATATTGGTAATGTTATTCTTCTTACACTTGATAGTAAGCTAAAAATTTATCCTCTATTTAGAGTTCGTAAACTCTCTCACAATCTTATATATCATAATAAACTTACTAAGGATAATAATTGCAAGATTATTTTCAGTGCTAACAAACTTAAAATTCAGGATTTACAACAAAGAAAACAGTTCTCACAAGAGCAGATGATCAAGGACTCTACACTCCATAATAACAGAAGCTTAAATAAATGTCATCAAAGATTGGGGCAACCTCATAACAAAGTCATCTCTATGATCTTTCATTCTCTCCCTCATCTCAAAATCATTATCTCCATTTCTTCATTTCATTATTGTTACAAAAAAATTTAGAAATTGTGTTTTATGCTTATTTCAACTACTTATCATAAACTAGAAATGTTGCNGTAGTCTGGTCACTAGGGTGCAGAAGTTGGTTGTAGAAGCTTTGGCTCGATCAATTTCGCATGGCTTTGTCAAATTTGGTGCATGGGTTCAATTTGGGTCAAATTGGCTTAAAGTTGGGTTTGGGTTGGGCTAGTCATGACATTGGCTCAATTGATTGAGCAACTTGGTGTAGATGATTGTCATAAGGAGTTTAGAAAAGCTTTGGAGTGATTTTGAATTGATTTGATGGGTCAATTTGAAGGATTTTGAGCATTTGATCAATTTTGGGGTGTTGGGTTAGACGTGGGTTTAGGTTATGCTAGAGTTGGGCTAAGTCCAACTTGAGAGTTCAAAAATGGTCTGGTGGGATGTTATGAAGAGTTGTCAATATTAATTGGGTGTCAATTTTAGGATTTAGGCATTCAATTTGGTGACATTTGGAGACCTAAATTGGGGTAAAATTTGGGTTTTGGTCAAAGTCGATTTTGAGTAAAATTAAGGCTTGACCAAGGCTAATTAAAGGTTCAATTTGGTATGTGGAAGTGTTTTGAAGAGTTTATGATGCAAAATTGAGGCAATTGGATAGATTTGGGGTTCAATTGAGTGATATTTTGATTTTGGGTCAAATTGGGGCTTTTTGACTTGGGCTAAAATTGGGTTTCAATGTGGATCAATTGGGCTTGGATTTGGTTTGAATTGAGTTTGGTCATGATGAATTTGAGTTTATAATTAAAATTGGGAAGAATTGGAACCAAATTGATGGACATTTGGGCCTTTAAGGGCAATTTGGGGCTTTTGGTTAAAATGGGTCAAATTGGTCAAATTGAGTTCAATTGAAGGGTTAAAATTGGTTTTTGGGACACTTGAAATGATTTTGAAGGTTTTGGGAAAGTTTAGGCCACCAATGGTATTTTGGTAATTTTGGGAGGTTTTGGGAACATTGGGTGGTTTGAAATGTTTTGAAATGATTTTTGGACAAATTTGGGTATTTTGGGTAATTTTAGAGTTTTAAGGGCAATTTGATAAATTGGGTAGATTTGGGGGCAAAATGCTAAGTTTGGTATTTTGGTGAAATTGTGGTGCCAACCACCCTATCTGAGCTATGTACCAATGATATCTTCATTTTAGGTCCTCTATGTACTGGTCTTATCTAAACCCTAGCCTAAGGCTAGTGGATCTATGAGACCATCTATATGAGTCTCCCAAAGGGTTAAGAGGTCAAAACTTGGTAGGCTTAGGCATAAGGTAGTGAATGGAAGTGTAATGTGCAAGTGTGTGAGTGAGAGCAACCAAGACCACACCACCAGAGGGTTGAATCTAAGGTCAAGCAGTCCTACGGGAACTCTCCTTGAGCTCCCCTATAGTGGCCCCACCTACTAAGTGCTAGAGGTTAGAACCAGTATATGGAACTTCAAGTTGAGTAAAGAAGAGTTTAAAATTTCTAATAGTGAGTGTTCCTTTCTAGTCCTCTAGGAATAGTCAGCAGGAAAATACTATGACTATACCCTAAGCTACTAAGGAGGAAACTAGACCTCAACCAAAAGTGAGGTAAACAATAATGTAAAGATGTTATCTTCAATATTACTAAAAAATCTAAAACCCTCTCTTTATACCATAGCAAATAATAAAAATATATTAGTCTTTTTTTTAATAAACACAAATTTATGTCATTAATTTATTCTTAAAAGTCATTCAAGATATTGAAGTTTCATTTAATTAGTATTCAAATTCTTCTAGATTTTCCAGGAAATTGATTGCAGTCGTTGTTAACTATTTAACTTTTAGCTTTTGGGTAATATTTTTATTTTATCACACGTTGTTGCTCTAGAGTATTTTAATCAATAAGTAGATGGAAAATAACGACGGGAAAGGAAAGACAACTATCCAAAGGTGGTGGCATGCGCTGGATAGGATCACATACTAGCCAATTAGTATGTATTTATAAATCTAATTTTTTCATATCATATAAAAATATGACTATTTTAATTTTTTTTAAAGTGAAATGCATTTTTATGAATTCATTAACAAGTCTGAACTTTTGAGTCTGTGTGTCTACTATGCCTTTCTATTTTCTCTACTTAGCTGCCACTCTATCATCAAAGGCAATATTATAAATGTAAACTAGTAAATCAACCCAAGGGCAGAAGTCTCTCTTCTGCCCTTGGGTCGATTTACTAGTTTACATTCAAAAGTTTATTTATTAGAACTCGTGCAATATGAAAATACATAGATGACATAATTTTCACTTTTCGTGCTTGGCAAGAAGTCTCTTTTTTTTTTCTCAGCATTCTTCTTTTTGAACTTGGCATAGGAGCACTACTTTCTTAAAAAAAGGTATGGATTTTTTTTTTCAACATCAACATAAGAATATCATCAGGCAGATCACTTATCATTCACTAAAAAGTGAATGAATGAACTTCATAACATTAACATGGGAGCAGCCACAATGTACCAGTATCTCACTGTTATCAAGAACTTGGTGGACAATGTTGCAGCAATTGGTTCCACGTTTCCTTAAAGTCTAAATAGATTTCCACCAAACTATCAAGGATTCAATACTACCATCATAACTAATTTGAACTCATGCACATTAGATGATTTCTATGCTCTATTGCAAAGTGAAGAATCCAATCTAATAAATGTATCAACAAAAAAAACTCAACATGCTGCTTTACTAACATTTAAAAATAAAAGGGATACCACAATTTAAGAAACTTCGCTAAGAACCTTGCAAATACCAAATAACAACATAACAAAAATATGGCAAAAGATCCAGCGTGACCTGTCAGATTTGCAAATGGAAAGGTTAGTCAACCACATAATGCTGGTATCAATCAAATTTACAGTAAAAAGCTCCCTCCACTCAATAGGTTACTTCTCTAGATACTCAAATTCATGCTCACTCGCAAGAATGGATGTTGGATACAGGAGCAAAAACTTATCTCACACCTTACATGGAAAACATACAATAGCTAGCTCTCTACAAAGAGTTTGACTAAGTAGTGGTTGGAAATGGTAAAAGCTCTAAAATAATTCATATTGGTAATGGTATTCTTCTTACACTTGACAGTAAGCTAAAAATTTATCCTCTATTTATAGTTCGTAAACTCTCTCACAATCTTATATATCATAATAAACTTACTAAGGATAATAATTGCAAGATTATTTTCAGTGCTAACAAACTTAAAATTCAGGATTTACAACAAAGAAAACAGTTCTCACAAGAGCAGATGATCAAGGACTCTACACTCCATAATAACAGAAGCTTAAATAAATGTCATCAAAGATTGGGGCAACCTCATAACAAAGTCATCTCTATGATCTTTCATTCGCTCCCTCATCTCAAAATCCTTATCTCTATTTCTTCATTTCATGATTGTTACAAAAAAATTTAGAAATTGTGTTTTATGCTTATTTCAACTACTTATCATAAACTAGAAATGTTGCNTGCTCTATTGCAAAGTGAAGAATCCAATCTAATAAATGTATCAACAAAAAAAACTCAACATGCTGCTTTACTAACATTTAAAAATAAAAGGGATACCACAATTTAAGAAACTTCGCTAAGAACCTTGCAAATACCAAATAACAACATAACAAAAATATGGCAAAAGATCCAGCGTGACCTGTCAGATTTGCAAATGGAAAGGTTAGTCAACCACATAATGCTGGTATCAATCAAATTTACAGTAAAAAGCTCCCTCCACTCAATAGGTTACTTCTCTAGATACTCAAATTCATGCTCACTCGCAAGAATGGATGTTGGATACAGGAGCAAAAACTTATCTCACACCTTACATGGAAAACATACAATAGCTAGCTCTCTACAAAGAGTTTGACTAAGTAGTGGTTGGAAATGGTAAAAGCTCTAAAATAATTCATATTGGTAATGGTATTCTTCTTACACTTGACAGTAAGCTAAAAATTTATCCTCTATTTATAGTTCGTAAACTCTCTCACAATCTTATATATCATAATAAACTTACTAAGGATAATAATTGCAAGATTATTTTCAGTGCTAACAAACTTAAAATTCAGGATTTACAACAAAGAAAACAGTTCTCACAAGAGCAGATGATCAAGGACTCTACACTCCATAATAACAGAAGCTTAAATAAATGTCATCAAAGATTGGGGCAACCTCATAACAAAGTCATCTCTATGATCTTTCATTCGCTCCCTCATCTCAAAATCCTTATCTCTATTTCTTCATTTCATGATTGTTACAAAAAAATTTAGAAATTGTGTTTTATGCTTATTTCAACTACTTATCATAAACTAGAAATGTTGCATTCTAACACATTGGGACCTTTTCATCATACTTCTATGGAAGGGTATAAATATTAGGTTACTTTTACTTACTCTTTTTCTCATTATTGTTGAAGCATCTAATGGAGGCAAAAATCTGAAACAATGTCACATTTTATTTATTTTCATAAAATTATAAAAACTTAATTCAATATACATATAAAATATTTAAGAACTGATGGTGGAGGAGAATATATGTCTACTGAGCTTAGACTTTATCTTCAAAATCATGGTATTGCATCAATACAACTGCTCTAAACAAAATTGTATTGCTGAAAGAAGACATAGAAACTTAATAGAAATTACAAGAACTCTTCTTAACACATCAAATTTAACAAAAAAATTTTGGATGAGAGCTAACTACTAATTATGGCATAAACAGACTTCCTTTTTCAATCACTCAAAATAAATCTTCTTTTCAATTGTTACATAATATTAAACCTAAAATCAACATGTTAGAACCCCTGATTGTCTTTATTTTCAATAGCAACAATGTAATACTCCTCATAAGTTTTCTCTCAATGCTCCTCATTATTTTTGTGGGTTGTTGTTTACAACCCAAAGGCTATATATAAGGAAATAAACTAAACAAAAANCTAAACCTAAAATCAACATGGTAGAACCACTGATTGTCTTTATTTTCAATAGCAACAATGTAATACTCCTCATAAGTTTTCTCTCAAAGCTCCTCATTATTTTTGTGGGTTGTTGTTTACAACCCAAAGGCTATATATAAGGAAATAAACTAAACAAAAAAGGACATCACCAACTAGCTAAAAAAATTTCCAAACACCACTCTCAACAACAAAAAACAATCAAGAAACAACATGAGCTCCAACCAAAACTGAATCCATATGAGCTAACAAAAGGAACACAAAAATAGAAATAGAGCTCAGCCAAACCCTCAATCTGAAATTTAAGAATCCATCAAAATTCATATGAATTAATATCTCAGAAGAGTAATTAATTATCAATTCAATGATGACAAAATATATCCATAATGACAATTTGGATCCTTCCACTAACAAAGAAGAATAAAAAATTACATATAAATATTAAACTTTACTAGATGGTTGAAAAGNCCAGAAGAGTAATTAATTATCAATTCAATGATGACAAAATATATCCATAATGACAATCTGGATCCTTCCACTAACAAAGAAGAATAAAAAATTACATATAAATATTAAACTTTACTAGATGGTTGAAAAGAATTTCCTCATTGTTTAATGAATTAAACGAAGTAGATGAGATGTTTAGGATATAATTTCTGCATAATGGTTAACTCTCAAAATTTGGAAGGGCGCATCACAACAAAACTAAAATACAACCAAAAAGCAAAGAATCAAATAGTAGTATCAAAACACCAGTAAAAAAAAATATGGAGAACTCAACAAAATATGATATAAAAAAATAAACTAAACTAAAAAAAAAACAACTAATAAGGCCAAGACATCTCCAACTAGCTAAATACAATTCCAAACAACACTCTCAACANTATGGAGAACTCAACAAAATATGATATAAGAAAATAAACTAAACTAAAAAAAAAAAACAACTAATAAGGCCAAGACATCTCCAACTAGCTAAATACAATTCCAAACAACACTCTCAACACTACCATAAAATAATCACCAAACAACATCAGCTCTGACGGGCCTTGCCAAAATTGAAACAACAAAACCATCCAAAATCAGAGAATGAATAAACCCATAATAGAAAACCAAAAAACAAAAGATAGAAATTATAAATTATAAAAAATACTAATAAAGTTAGAAATATCATACTTAAACTTCTATTTTATGCTTTTCAACTATATTTTTCAGAGAAACCATGGGAAATATTTTTCATACTGGTAATATAACTATTAAACTTAATATAATTTTTCTCAACCCAAATCTCATNCTTATAAAAAATACTAATAAAATTAGAAATATCATACTTAAACTTCTATTTTCTGCTTTTCAACTATATTTTTCAGAGAATTCATGGGAAATATTTTTCATACTGGTAATATAACTATTAAACTTAATATAATTTTTCTCAACCCAAATCTCATAAGCAATAGTTCGAATGCCTAAAAAATATTATCATTTTTAAGTTTTGCAATTAATAGTTCGAGCATGATAAATGACATGAAAAAAATTACTAAAAACTATATAAAAAAAAAAACTATCAAAAGGAATACTATTTCTTAAAAAAAGTATTAGACAGAAAATTAAGAAAAAGTTGTTTATGGGTTTATGGGTTTTTATACCAATAAGGCAGACGAACCAATTAGGATTGACATTAATACCTCTTAAATTAAGAATATCACTAGTTTTAATATTAGAATTAAAAATTCTCTAAGCGAGCTAAACCAATTTAATATAATAGCCTTTGTACCTAACTAATCTGTTCCAATGTCTTATTAAAAATTTATTTTCACAAAAAAATTATTTTGTTTAAAGAACATTGCTCTCGAGCCACCCTCAGCTTGGGCTTGATTAATTGTTCCAGTTTGACCTCTCTTAATTCTTTGAGTTTGAGTCGGATCATGAGTAGCTTGTTAGCATTAAAGGGAGGAAAAAAATATTATTTTAAGCTATTGCTATAATTAAACCATAATAAAACATGGATTTGGGACATAATTAATAAAAAATCAATTGATGTAAAATATAAAATATCTGTTTTTAAATATTTTAAATAATTTAAAAATAATTCTTGAAATTTTAATATATTTTGAGCATATTTTTATAAATTATTTTTTAAACGAGGTGGCTGACAAGCTAACGACTCGAGTCGTGGTTGGGCTAACTTGAGATTGACTTGTTAGCTCATCAAGCTCAGTTCACGAAACACTTATCAAGTTAAGCACAAGCCGGCTTCCGAATCAGCTTGGTTAACTTACACCCCTACCCCCAACAGTGACTAGTCATTGGGGCTCCTTTGGAAGGCTAGCCATATCAATTTAAGCCACCCAAATGGCTGTGAGCCTTCACCCATTTTCTTCACTCTTCTAAGGCTTTTTTCTTGCATTTTAGTTAGTTCGAGCACTTCCTATAGACATAATTTAACAAAAATTACTAATTCAATTTTCCATTATTAGAAGATAATGGTTTTTTTCCGTTATACTACTAAGCACTTCACTTTTCGAGCTGGTTTCTCCCAACGTATCCACGAAAGAACTTGCATTGCTAAAAAAATTGAAAAAAAAATGAACTTTTAAACAATGCTGGTCAGCTTTATTTTCCTTTTGTCAAGCCCAATCAGGTCTTAGGCCCATTAGCTAAAGGACATCAATATCTGCCATCTACATTCTTGTTTTCGTGTAGGCAAAGAGAAAGATCTCTAAAGAATCTTTTAATAAGCTTATGAGAAATTAATACATATGTAGTTCTCAGCGATACTACAAATATTTTCATACATTTCATTAATCACCGAATAATATGCATGATAACTCATAATGCAATATATTCTAAATTTTCTGTCCGAACTCCGTACATAGTTCTACGTGCGGACTCCAATAATATCATTACGTGTGCTACATCACGAAGGTTCTTTCGGGGTTAATAAAGTGGAACTGCGGAGTTTATTTTGTGGTTATTGAAGAAAAGCTTGTATATTCAACTTCAATAATCCCGAAATAATATCACGGAGGTTATTTTGGGGTTATTTCTGCGTTGTTAAAGAGAAACTAATAATTACGCTTAAATAACCCATAAATAATACTACAAAGGTTATTTCGGAGTCGTTGAAGAGAGACCAATATATTCCACTTCAATAATACTGAAATAGCACTGCAGAAGTTATTTCGTTGTTATTGAAAAGAAAATCATATATTTCATTTCAATAAATTCGAAATAACACGGCGAAAGTTATTTCGGGGTTAGTTTGGCGTTATTGTTCGGTTATTGGAGTCTGCAGTTCCACTCCAATAGCCTCCGCAATTCTACTTTAATATTTTATTAGGTGAGCCCCATATATCACATATGGCGGTATATTAATGGGAGTCTGCACGTAAAGCTGCGCTGGAGTCCAAATCGGAAATTCTTCTTTAACATAGAGAACAGATGAATAAAAAACATATTTCACTTTTTAAAAATTAGAAATCATAAATGTTTTTTTTTTTTTTCTGATATGAAAGATTTGGGTGATATGAATGTAAGAAAACAACAATTAGGTGTTAGAAAGTTAAGTCAGTTTGCAATCACACTGAAAAGAAAAGTTACTCGAGATTTGTATTTGACTTTGATAGGTGGACTCCATACATAAATGCAAGCCATGTCTTAAATTGCAACCGATTTCATCTCCATCCTCTTATAGAAAAGGGGGAGAGACTCAACCAAGAAAGATAACAATTTAGGACAATTTTGATCTGGGAAGGTTAAGCTTTAGGTATATCTACGCCATGCATTAGAAGTAGGATTAAATGACAATGATAGGGTACCAAGATTATTCTTATATATATGCATGGTGGTAGGAAGAGTAGAGAAAGTTGTGCATGTGAAGCTATCAATGATGGCGAGTTTGTTTGGGAAGCGGGTTAGGTCAGGTGATGTTTTGGGCTTTGTCTAAAGTCGCTTTATTTTTTTTCTCCTCTACTTCTTAGAATAGAGATACGTAACGGTTTGTTTGGCCCAAAAGAAATAATATGTCGTCTTTTACAGATTATATAAATTTGAAACTTATTTTGCAAATTAATTGTTTAGATAGTTATGAAATGATATAAGAATTTAAAGGATTTTGCATCAACTAAAAAAATAGTTATCTAATTAATTCACCAGTGGAATACACAAGATTATCGGCTGAAAGATCAGTCGATAATCTTATAAGTTTCCATGAAAGTCATGATTATCAGATGATTAGCGAAAAATCTCCACCGAAAAACAAACGGTTTTCTAGTTGTATATGTCTTGCACTAATTTTTGCGTTGGATTTTTCCTTCGCAAAATACTTTCCAACTGAATTGATTAGTTGCAAAATTAACGTCAGAATTTGCAGCTAAAATGTTTGCGACTACTTTGTAGTAGAACATTGTGGTCATTTGACTACACAATTCTGACTAAATTACTGCCAATTTTTTTAGCTGCTAATTACTGACAAACAATTTAACTACAAATTTATAAAAAAAAATTAAAAGCCAATCAAAACCTTACCTGGAAGAAAATACAATTCAGAGAATCATAAGATAATCCAGAGATCATAAAACTCAACGTAAGCATCAACTTTATCTCACAACAAAATGAATGAATATATGCAAGGATGAAAATCATCAGAAAGATATCAAAAGAATCTAACAAATCATCCAAGACAATAACTCAAACAATATTTGAGAAATACATATAATGTAACATCCAAACATGAAAGAAAAAAATTATACACACAAGTCCTACTAGCTATCCACACCCTAGTCCTTCTCCATCTTTGGCATATTATTGACAGGTCGCTTGCCATGGCGATGTACGTTGCGCTGCAACTGCTCCATGGTTGCCTTGAGCCACTCAACTCTAACATCCATGGCACGTAACTTGATGTTGAAGCTCTCATAATTCCATAGTGATTGTGGAGACACGCCTGTTGAGTTCTTCATCAACCTCTAACAACAACCTCTATCTCAAACCTAAGTGCGAACCCAAGCCTTAGACTCTCCCCTTCTCTTTTCCTACAACATCCTCAATGTCTCGAATTCTAAGTGGTCAGACTAAGACTAACCATTGCAGTTGCTAATACCTGCCAAACTTTGACTCCAACACTCAATCAGGCGCTCATAGTTCTTCTGCACAAGTAAAACCGTTAGATAGTTAGTACTTCATATAGGATAGTAAGCAAATTAGAGTGTTGAACTCATTTTTTGTGAGGTCTACATTCTTCACATAGAACTTAAGATCTAGTCATAGGATTTTTCTATTGACTATCCTAGAAAATTAGTAATGGGATATACCCCGCCTATAAATTCTAACCACCTCCTGGCTCTTTTGTGAAGTCTCACATGGGTATTCTCCAACCCTCAATACTTGGTCGAGTTGGTTAAAACCAACATGTGAAACTCAAAGAAAGTCCCATAGAATAATAAAGCCTTAGAGAAACCGTTTATGACTTGAACAATCATTTCACCTTACATACACATTCACTCCCCCATAGTCACACTAAACTTCACATCATCGTGCATCTCACTTCATCCATACACACTCACTGCCTAAATCCACTCACTCCATCTAAATCCACACACACACCATCTAAATCCACTCACTCACCAACTAAACCCACTCACTCCACCAAATACACTCACTCCACCTAAATCCACTCAACCCCCAAAATTCACTCACTCCATCAAATCCACTCACTCCACCAAATCCGCCTAAATAAATTCAAGCCACCAAATCATTGCTCAACCTGAAGTTCCACATATTGGTCATGTCCTCTAGCACTTAGTAGGTAGGGTCAATATGAAGGAGCTCAAGGGGAGTCCCCCATAGGATGGTCAGACCTTAAAACTAACCCTGGGAGATCTGATTTTGGTGGGGCTGACTTGCACATAACACAGTGACCCCTTAGGTTGGTCTTGTGACTCTTTTTAGAAAGCTCTTGTGGATGACCATGTACCCCTAGTCTTTGGCTAAGAGGGTTAGAACCAGCAAATTGAGCATAAAAAATGAGTACTCATATGGCTTCTATTGGTTTAGAATTGCTTCATGGCTTGTTAGCCCATTTTGGCCTAAAATCACCAAATTACCAAAATACCCATACAACCCTAATTTTTCTAAAAATACCCCTAATTTGTAATTGATTTCCTTGAATTTATAATTGATTTCCTTGATTCTTCAATTGTTGGCCCATGTTTAATATCAGCTCTTCCATAGACAACTTCTTCTCTTTAATTTGAGTATTACTGTTAAATCCTGGAGGATAAGAAGGTCTATAGTTAACATTTCCTTGGTTAGATGAATTTCCTAATGGGTTCACTGGGTTGTTTGTCCATTGTTGATTTGTAGAGGAATTGCTATTCCAATTAAAATTTGGATAATTCTTCCAACCTGGGTCATAATAATTCAAATAACGGTTGTTGGGCCTATTAATAGCATTTAAGGTCTCATATGAAGGTTGAACATCTACAAATTGCCCAGATGAATTCTCTTCCATCATAGGAGGGAGAATAATTCATCCCATAATGATCTAATTTCTTTGATATCGCAGCAATCTGTGAAGCTAACAATTTAAAGTCTCATATGAAGGTTGAACATCCACAAATTGCCCCAGATGAATTCTCTTCCATCATAGGAGGTGTTGGAGAATAATTCATTTCATAATGATCTAATTTCTTTGATATTGCAGCAATCTGCGAAACATAGATATTGCATCAGAATCATGGATACTAACTACTCTTTTAGGATTTACCCGTTCAGACATATATATTGCATCACACAATGATCTAATTTCTTTGATATTGCAGCAATCTGCGAAGCTAACATAGATATTGCATCAGAATGATACTAGCTACTCTTTTAAGATTTACCCTTTCAGAGGTCCATTGAAAATTGTTGGTAGCCATCTCTTCTATTAATGAATAATCTACTCTTTTAGGTTTTACCCGCTCAGAAGGCCATTGAAAATTGTTGGTAGTCATCTCTTCTATTAATGAATAAACCTCATCAAATGGTTTTGACATTAAAGAACCACCAGCCGCAACATCTATAATTGATTGAAGAGATCTCACTAATCCATTATAAAAAGTTTGAATTATCAACCAATCTGGTAACGAATGATGAGGGCACTTAAGAAGATCTTTAAATCTCTCCTAAGCTTCATATATTAACTCTCCATCAATCTGACAGAACGATGTATATTTAAATCTCTCCCAAGCTTCATATATTGACTCTCCATCAATCTGACAAAATGATGTTATCTTAATACTCACGTCCGGACTCCGGACAGAAAAATTTGGCGAACCGGAGCCACATTTTAACCGATCAAAATCAGATTGTGATGGGCTCACGTCAAGTTCGACCTGCCCAACACTCAAATCCATACCCGTTGAATCTTTTTATTATTATTATTATTTACACTAAATTTCTATTTTTTCCGACATTAAATTAAATACGAGCATCATTTAAGCGCTGATGTCAGCGTCATAAATGGGCACGGTTGGCAAGCGGATGACTCAGATACAAACGGAGTGCATTTATTGAGGCCAAAGAAGGTGGCGTTTAATAACCTAATTTACATTCATTTTTACGTATTTTTTCAAAAGTTAGTTTTTAAGAAGTAATTTTTAAACAACACTCTTAAAAAAAAAAGATGATTTTTTATGAATTTTTATTCAAATAGCGAAGCAATTTGAATATGTCTTTTTGCCAGACAAAAAGATTATGTTAGGTGGCCCTTAAATAAAAAAAGGTTGGTAATCAGTAGTTCTCTGTTGTGATTGAGACAAAGGGATGCTTGTGCATCTCAAATTCTATACTTAGAACAATTTGTGGGGATATGTGCGTTTATGTTAACCATCTAATTCATGATATCTTGAATATGACTTTCTGGTAATAAATAAAGAATGGATGAAAGAGGTGTTATAGTTGTATATAGTAATTTTTCTGGTGTTATGATGTAAATGCCCTATAAAAAAATTAATCAGTTAATTTGAGATGAGCTGTAANGAAGAGAAAGATCTCTAAAGAACCTTTTAATAACCTTATGAGAAATTAATACATATGTAGTTCTCAGCGATACTACAAATATTTTCATACATTTTATTAATCACCGAATAATATGCATGATAACTCATAATGCAATATATTCTAAATTTTTTGTTCGGACTCCGTACATAGTTCTACGTGCGGACTCCAATAATATGTCACTACGTGTGCTACATCACGAAAGTTCTTTCGGGGTTTTTGAAGTGGAACTACAAAGGTTATTTCGTGGTTATTGAAGAGAAACTCATATATTCCACTTCAGTAACCCAAAAACAACACTACGGAGGTTGTTTCAGCATTGTTAAAAAGAAACTCATAATTACACTACTATAACCCAGAAATAATACTACATATGTTATTTCGGGGTTTTTGAAGAGAAATCAATATATTTCACTTCAATAACTCAGAAATAACATCGCAGATGTTATTTCGGAGTTATTGAAGAGAAAATCATATATATCATTTCAATAATCTCGAAATAACACCGCATAATTTATTTTGGGTATTTTTTTGAGTTATTGTGCTGTTATTGGAGCCTGCAGTTCCACTCCAATAACCTCCGCGGTTACACTTTAGTATTTTGTTAGGTAAGCCCCATATAACACATATGACGGTATATTATTCGGAGTTTGCACGTAAAAAACTGCGCTCGGAGTCCTAATAGAAAATTTTTCCTTAACATAAAAGAACAGATGAATAAAAGGCATATTTCACTTTTTAAAAATTTTAAATCATGCATGTTTTTTTTTTCTGATATGAAAGGTTTGGGTGATATAAATGTAAGAAAACAACAACAAGATGTTAGAATGTTAAGTCGATCTGCAATCACATTGAAAAGAAAAGTTACTCAAGATTTGTATTTGACGTTGATGGGTGGACTCAATACATAAATGCAAGCCAAGTCTTAAATTGTAACCGATTTCATCTCCATCCTCTTATAGATGGAGATGACTCAACCAAGAAAGATAACAATTTAGGACAACTTTGATCTGGGAAGGTTAAGCTTTAGGTATATCTACGCCATGCATTAGAAGTAGGATTAAATGACAATGATAGGGTACCAAGATTATTCTTATATATATGCATGGTGGTCGGAAGAGTAGAGAAAGTTGTGCATGTGAAGCTATCAATGATGGCGAGTTTGTTTGCGAAGCGGGTTAGGTCATGTGATGTTTTGGGCTTTGTCTAAAGTCGCTTTATTTTTTTTCTCCTCTACTTCTTAGAATAGAGATACGTAACGGTTTGTTTGGCCCAAAAGAAATAATATGTCGTCTTTTACAGATTATATAAATTTGAAACTTATTTTGCAAATTAATTGTTTAGATAGTTATGAAATGATATAAGAATTTAAAGGATTTTGCATCAACTAAAAAAATAGTTATCTATTTAATCCACTAGTGGAATGCACAAGATTATCGGCTGAAAGATCAGTCGATAATCTTATAAGTTTCCATGGAAATCATGATTATCAGATGATTAGCGAAAAATCTCCACCGAAAAACAAACGGTTTTCTAGTTGTATGTCTTGCAAATATTTTTGCGTTGGATTTTTCCTTCGCAAAATACTTTCCAGATGAATTGATTAGTTGCAAAATTAACGTCAGAATTTGCAGCTAAAGTGTTTGCGACTAATTTGTAGTAGAACATGTTGGTCGTTTGACTACACAACTCTGACTAAATTACAGCCAAATTTTTTAGCTGTTAATTACTGACAAACAATTTAGCTACAAATCTTTAAAAAAATTAAATGCCGATCAAAACCTTATGTGGAACAAAATACAATTCAGAGAATCATAAGATAATCTAGAGATCATAAAACTCAACGTAAGCATCAACTTTATCTCACAACAAAATGAATGAATAAATGCAAGGATGAAAATCATCAGAAATATATCAAAAGAATCTAACAAATCATCCAAGACAGTAGCTCATAAAATATTTGTGAAATGCATATAATGTAAGAAAATAAAAAAAATAAATAAAATAAAAATACTCCTTTGCTCATAACCTGAAGAGAATTTAATGAA
This sequence comes from Phalaenopsis hybrid cultivar, assembly GCA_002079205.1. Taxonomy (NCBI): domain Eukaryota; kingdom Viridiplantae; phylum Streptophyta; class Magnoliopsida; order Asparagales; family Orchidaceae; genus Phalaenopsis; species Phalaenopsis hybrid cultivar. Next base: position 15,450 of record JXCR01109726.1, read on the forward strand.
CTAAAAAATTAAATTATTTGTTTGATGTTTGATTTTTAATTAATTAAATATTTTAAACTTTATTTAAAACATAAGTAATTAAATGTTTATCATAATTGCATGAAATTTTCAAGGCTTATTCTTCATGAGCCTAGGGATGTTCTCTAATTTTTACATAGTCAGAGAGCACTTCTAGCCTTAAAAGCCATGTGTTTCTATGGTAATTAACCCTATTTACAAAAAATAATTATAAAAAATAAAAAAAAAGGTCAGAAAAATACAAATTTATGTTTGGTAGGTTTAGTAATATCAGATGGTTTAATGAAAAATTAAAATGGAATTTAAAATTTTAAAAATATATTTATCATGTATTTACATATTAAAATAAATAAATAATTATAAAAAATATAAAAGGTATAAATTATTATGTAAAATTCACTTAATTGGTTCTTTGACCTTTGCAACAACATAAATATTTTTCAAGTACATAGAACATATTTTGGGCAATCAAATTAGTTATCATTGGAAATTCATATTTATGGGTTTAAATAAATACAGGAAATAAATAAATCTCAAAAAAAATATAATTTCACCTTTGATGTTTGAATTAGTTTATAAGTAAGTGGTCAGCTAAGTTTCATCTCATTTAATTAAAAATGTAGGAGTTATGAGATATAAACCCTAATGAGCATAATGGTAATTTTGAGGTTTTACACACTAACCTTAGCTTTAGATTGGATCACAGGGATGTGGGATAAAATTTGTGATAATTGACTCACTGAAGTGATTGAAACTCAAATGGTAGTTAGGGTAGTAATCGATTCATGACATTTTCTGAAGAAGGGTATAATGGTAATTATTTTAATTGTTCGATATAGGAAGATGTGAGAGCTTGGATGATCAAATGGAGAGGGCTATAAATTGGGAGCTTCTGAAGTTACTGATTTAAACCCCAATCATTGGTCGGAGAGAACCCCTAGTCCTTTAAATAAGGATCAAACACATTTTATAAAAAAAACTCTTCAAAATTATAAGTTCACCCCTAAGTAATAAGAGCTTGATAGTCAATTACGTTTAGCTTAATATCATTTGAAGAGTAGATAAAAGAAGAAAACATAAATGATAATGAAACATTTTAAAACACTATAAGTTCAAACCCAATTGAGGGGAGAGTGGAAAATTCTCTAATGACTATAAACACACCCTCAAGGGTGTTCACCTATACAACTCTTAATATAGCAAAAAATTGACCAATTACCTCATTCATTACACTGAGAACAATTTAAAGTATAATATATAACTTCTAATTCAACATGGGTTAATTAACTCAACGATATAACAATGTCAAATGAATTTGAAATAGTCCATAAGATTTTAAAGTTCTTCAGAGTCACTCAACTAATGCCTTTACAAGATTTTGGATATTTCATTGGACATTTGGGCTTACTGTGATCTATTGTGGAAAATCATCCTCAAAACATAATGACCACCAAGGTCAAATAAAATATGTAATGAATTAATGTAAAATGAAATCCTATGCTCTTTAGACTATTATTTGTTCATAAGGGCTATCCCGCTACAAGTTAACCTATAAAAATACCCAATTTTCTGGGGTATAAGCCTTCGACATTATGCCACATATAGATTATCAAGATGGTGTAAAAATCGGAGGTGACAGGGATAAGGGCGATGAGGAAAAGTGCATCTAAGTATGTGGGATAGTGGAATAGCATTGTATATCCTAAACCTGATGACTACGTGAACATTTGGTATAAAGTAACCCCTACCTTCATGGGCTAATGATGGCTCTAGCCCAACAATTTGACTGACTCATGAACAATCTGATTTAAAAAAAATGTGTGAACATATAATATAACATCATTTCCGATAAAACTTATTTATGTGCTAAATGAAAAATCTTAAATTATTTAGATGTACAATAAATTAAGAATTTTTTAGTGTTAATTTTGGCAAGTTTATGTGTCAGTCACATAGACCGGGCTGAGAGTTACCCTCCCTTGATTGCCTCACTGATAACATTTTATCTTATGTTGGGTCTCACATACTTGATGTTGTGGTTGCCAACGGAAGTCCCTAAAGAATTTTATGCGCTTCAATCCTAATTTTGAGCCCACCCTTAACTTGAACTCTTACACCCAGTTTTGATTTTTCATATATGTGCCACTTAAACTTTTATATATATACATATGCTCATGTCTTTTGTGCCTATTCATTTCTCTGTAATACTTGCACGCTATATCTATTATTTTAACTCTTTAGTAGCGGCGTCAGAGGCGGCAGGTACGTACTACCACTTTCTTTTTACTACACTTTATGGTAAATATTTGCTTACTTACACATGCAATATTACTATTATGTTATTTATTATACTTGTAAAAGACCCTTAAGGCAAACGACAGTAGGCCACCTGTTTAGGAGAAACCTTGCAACGCAGCAACCCAACAATAATGAATACTTGCCAATCTAAACACACGCCTTAAAACCTGAAACCATCATAGTAAGGAGCTTGAAGCTAGCCGTCCGAGAAGCATGACGAGGATGCAAACGGATGAAGGACAACTTCAGATGATGGTCAAGACTCAACATTAAGCGATGGAAGAACTTCAACTAAACTGAAAGAGAGGTAGTTAGCCTAATCCAACTGAAAGATTCTTATCAGTAACCATGTGTTGAGTCATCGAAGAGATCTTTGTAGATTCAAGGTGGTTCATTGTTAAAGTTGTAAGTTTATTTGCTTGTTCATTAAGGGTTCACTTAATGGCTTGGATTTTATGAATTTTGTTGATTGGTGATTTTCTTATCTGATTATCAATAGGATTGTTTTTAATTTTAAGTTGATTCTTAATAGAATTATCTTTTAATTTTTTAGTTTAATAAAAAGTTAAAATGACCTCTAAAACAATTGAAATGTTTTATAAGTGTTTGAAATTAGATTCTAAACAACATCTACAGTTTTCAAGTCATTCTAGGTTCATTTGAAATTTTTATGAATTATTGTATTTACTAAATGAGTTGATAATTTAAAAATATTAAAAATTATTTGATGGGGGATATTTTTTAATATCTTGTTCTTTTTTGTTTATTTAGTTTATTAGTGAAAACTTCATTCAATTTTGATTTTTCTTTGAAAAGTTATGAGGTTTTTTGTTTATGAGAGTATATTTTTAAAATTATAAATTTTGACTTAAACTACTTCATCTCATGGTGAAGATTGCTTATTATATTATATTTTTTTTTTGATAAAAGATTTGACTTTTTTGGTTGAGATTTCAAATTTTAACAATTTCAGTTATTAATTTTAATACTGAGAAGGGTATATTTATAATTTTGGGGAAAAGTTGCAAATAAGCCTAAATTCACTTTGAAATATTTAGATTTTGTTACTTAGTTGTTTTTTAACCTTTCATTAAGGGTTTAAGATTAAGTTCGACAAGCTTTAAGTTGATGAAATTGGTTTTGGTGATTTAAAAGCAAGTAAAAGCATTTTTGTAATTTGGGGAAATTAGAAATAAGCCTATTTTTATTTTTAACTTTTCTAATTTTATTAAATCAATAATTTTTATTGATTAATGATCATTTCGGTTTTTTTTTTTATATATAAATTTTAACTTTTAAATATTTAGATTAAGGGTTTGAAGATTAAGAATGGTACATGTAATTTTTTTGTAAAATAACAAATATGACCCTCCTAATCTTTTCAATTATGTATTTTGTTATACTTTGATTATTTTGTGTTTTTATTAACGTGTTGTAATTGAATTTCCCATGTCTAGAGGTCTTCAAATGGTCAATTTAGCCTTAAAGGTAGATTTGTAGATTTGTAATTTTATGTAACTTCAATAGAAACTTGATTTATTTGAATTTTTAATTTGATCATTTTCTCTCGAAGTGCTTTAAATGTGAATTTAGTCATTTTTCAATGATTTATAATTATTATAGTTTTTATAAATTTATAAAGTGTAATTTTTCACATTTTTAATCATTACAAATTCACCCTTTTATGTAATTTTGCTTTTCTAAGTTAGGGTTTGTTTTACTAATTTCACTTTTTTATTAGGTCCAACTATTACAATTTAATTTCTTAATTCCGAATTTTAATTAGTGTTTGGAGATAAAGGGTTAAAAGAGTAAATCATGGATTTTACAAACATACCATTATGTTCATTTACGTGGCTTATTAGATTTGACAGATTAAGAACATCATTTTATTTCATGGGTTTACTATTTTTAATGTCCTTTTTAATTTCCATTTGATTTCATATTTTTTTGCTGTTTATTTTACCTTTTATAATTAGTTTTCAATTTAATTAATGATTTGAAAGAAAATTATAAAATTTTAATTAAATGTTGGTTTTTAACCTTGAGAAAATTATGTAAAATCTTCGTGATCAGAGGCTTAATCATTTTAATTTTCATTTAATTTTGATTTATTTTTTTAACATTTTAAGTGTTTTAATTAATCTCTGAATTAATTATATGTTAACATGCCTTAGTTTTATTTTTTTCTTGATTCTCCCTCTTCTATTGAGTTTATAACACTTTACTTTGCATTTTTATGATTTTTAATTATGTATTTATGAATTTTTAAGTTCCATTTAATTTTTAGATTTAATTAAATAGGATAAGTAGTGCACACGTGTCATTCCCATCATCCTCCTCTTTTGGTAACTCCCACACGGTGGTTCACAATTCTCTAGAGAATCGATGGGTTCGCTGAGCTGGTTTCCCATTCTCTAGTATGATCCTCTTTGTGGTTCCTCCAAATGATTTAATCTACGTTGTTTGTTCCAAAGACACATAAACGACGTCATCCCTTCATCATACCCAAAGGGACAAAGCGGGCAATGCGTGCGTGATCAAATGCATGATCAGAGCAATCCTATGTGCAAAGCTAAGATCCAATGTAAACAAAATGGGTCTATAAGCCACTCGGTTCAATTCATAAAGGATCAAAATTGAGGGTCTCTACTAATTTTTTGACCATTACCAAGCCCAATATATTTGGTGTAGAATGTGATTCATCATTGATTAGGTCCAACACACCTCCTTTGAGCTCCAATTAAAGTGGTGTTGAGCTCCTAAATGAGTTTGACCTAAAGGCCTCACGGTTTGGTCTATATTTGGATTACAGAGCTCGATACATGGGCAAAATTGTGGTGGAATTGAATTTAGAGTTTGTTGAGTCATTTAGTAGAGTTAATTTGAGATTTTTTTGGGTTTGAGTGAGAAATTTCTTATGAACTGGTGCTGCTAGAAGAAATTCGAGGGGGGTTAGTGGTGGAGAGGGCCAAGGAAAGATGAGGAGTTGATCACAAGGAGTTATGCTAGAGATTGAGAACTAAATAGGCAGAGTTCTTAAAGCAAATTTTTAAATACCATCCTCTTTTGAGTTCTCGGGTTGAGCATTTTAATGGTCATGGGAGGCCACATAGAAGCTTTAAGCAGCTTGAAAGGGCTTTACGTGGCCTCTGGGAAAGAACCAAATGGTTGGTGCAAGCCGTTTGTGAGTTTTGCGTAATTATTTTTTGTTCGGATAACATGGTCATGATGTCATTTTCCATGGGTTTGGGTTCACCCCATTGAGCTTTAGGTGGCCTTGGTTGACTTTGGGTAGCATGGAGTTTCATAGGTGGTCCTGGTTTGACACGTTTAATCATGGCATTTTTTTCAAGAGTAGGGGTCATGTGTTTAGTATCTGGGTCACTGAGGTGGCTTGGATTTTTGGATTTGACTTGTCGTGGGGTTGCTTGTTGGTTTGAATTTTACTTGGTTTTGCCTTGAGTTGAATTTTCATGAGGTGTGGCTTGGGTTTGGCTTGCTTGGAAATTGGGTGGTTTGTCATAAGGTAGGCTTGGCTTGGATGGAGTGGATTTTGATTGGATGAGGTGGATTTGTACTTAGGTGGTTTTGGTTTTATTTAGTTATGATTTTGGTTTGTTTAATTTTCAGGATTTTGATGGATCTTATATTTTGATATTATTATTTTTTATTATTTTAATTTGTTAAATTTATTTGATCTTAATTTGGATTGGTATTTAGATTTTAAAAATTTAGCAAGAATGATTTTAATTTAATTTTGAATTTGATTTTAGTTTGACTTGATAGTATATGTTAGTTTTCTTTAGCATTGATCTCACTTGTTGATTTCATTTAATTTGTTTTTTTAGTGAATTTTAGTTTTTAGCTTTGATTTCAAATTTGATAATTTAATAGTTATATTTTGAAACTTTTAATTTTGTAATTTTTATGTAGTGAATATAATTTTTTTAATAATTTTATTTTGGTAAATTCAATTTTATTGACTTTAATTTTACTTTATTGATTTTATTTCGATTTTAATTTCATTTTGAAATTTTAATGAGTTTTAATTTTAATTTCAATTTCAATTTTTAAGTTACTTTTTGGATTTCATAAGTTTTTCATTTTCTTTAATTTTAATTTTGGTTTATTTTATGATTTTTTATGAATTTTGATTTTTCTTTATTTTTAATTCTATTTTATTATTTTTGTAATTTTATTCATTTCGGTGTTGTTTATTTTTAATTCTTTTTATATTTTGAATTTTATTTGACAACTTTCATTTTATTTCTTTTTTGTTAAATGTTGAACCCAATTTTAGTTTAAAGCTTGCCTCATACTTAATGGTCTCTTTATGAACAAAAAAAAAAATCACCCAAGGAGCTAGTAGAGAGGTGCGAAGTGCCGAAAGAGGGGACCCAAAAGAAGGCTTAAATCTCTAGAGTCAAAGGGTAGTTTATGGCATTTCCAAGTCTATAGGAATTATGCTCAAGTTGGAATAATTTGACAGTAACCATCTAAATCAAAGTTTAAGGTTTCGAATCCAAGTATATGAAACTATAAAGAGTGAAGAGATGTTTTGAAATCCTAGTTTGGTATTGGTACCTCTACTAGTTCTTTAGGAAGGCCTTAAAGGAAATCCTAAAACTAGATCCTAAGCTCTAGAGAGAGAAAGAAGATAGATCTGATGTAGGCAACAAAGAACCTCACCTAAAGCATAGAGTATTGGTTGAAGTTGATCAAAGTAATAAAAATAGAAAGTGATTGTTTTCTGCAATAAGTATGACTCACATATTTATTGCTTATGTCATGATTTGTTTTTTATTGTTCTTTTAATTTTATTAAATAATTTGCAACATCATTAATTATTTAGAATATTATTTTAATGGATCTCTTTAAATTAAATAATTAGCTACATAGCTCTTAAATGAATATATCCACTAGCTTTCAATTGGGTCACCTACTATGGTCTCATCAGGTAGATGCATGAGCAAATAGTCTACCGAGTCAAAGATAAGAGGAAATATCCACTCAAGTTTGCACAATGTCAATTGAATACTCACTTCAATGTTTCTCTACGCATTTGCTTTCAAATGAACTACACACAAGTCCTTGAGAATGCACTAATTTCAATTAATGTATTAGGTATCATACTTGGAAAAATATTAAATACAATATGTATTAAACAATGCAATAAAATGTGATGGTCATGACTTTTCATGTTAAATTTTTTTATGCTCATAAGTCGACAAAACATATCAAGTTAGACACATAACTGCTAGGAAGCATTAGAGACTGCAACCATTCACATAATGTTATACATTGATCCAAAGTAAGACATTATTTGTCTTTAAATTTTATCAATTTACATAGAACTATCTCTTAAAGTTATAACTCTCTTATCTTGTAATACTATTTCAAATCAAATATGGATTTAACATTATCTTTGATTTTAGCTTTATTATCCATCATTAGATTAAAGATAATATCGAAAAAAAATTTCCTCAATTTGCCTGACATCGAGATTATGCTAGTAAATTGCTCATCGAGTAAGGTAGATCTTAAAAAAACTCAACTTTGACTAATTATTTGTGACATCGAGATCAGAAACATGATGTGAAAATAAATTGAGAGAATCAATGATTTTTGGAATTGCGCTAACCATCTACCAAAAATTGCCCTATATTATTCTTGGTGGAGGCCTTGAGTTCTCAACTCTGTTTTTAAAAAAGGCATCTTCATTCCTTCTAAATTGGTGATCAAAAGGTAAGAACATTCGATGACTATCGAACCTAAAATTTTTCCTGCCATATTTTAAAGTCAACGTTTTCAACATATCCAAACAACAATGAGAAGCCAACCTTTTTGTAGTGCTCAAACCAAATAACATTTTATAGGCATAAAATTATTTATTGTCCACATCAGTGTAGCTTTTATTTAAAAATTTATTTCAAAGTAATGTCATTAGTTACAACATATATTTTTTATGATATTTGAAGCTCGTAATGAAAGGTTATATACTACACATTAATTCTTTGGGATTATCGATATGGTATTATCAATGTCAGCAACAAAAAAAGGCATAATCATGCACATATCAAATGATGATTTGTAGACATAGCAATCACCCATAGAAATCAACAACCAACATGAACAACTGTATGGTGTAATTCTATCTGCTCATAAACCAAGTATAATATTGCATGACTTGATACCAAACTCAGGATATGTACAATAAGTATTTACAGGCTTCTCCAATTGTCGGATGACTTAATGAATTATTCACATCTGCTTTGTTCTAATGTCATGCTATATATAGAGCTATTTGCCTAAAGCCAAACAATCTTTGATGAAGTGGAATCAATGGAAATTAGAAAAGACATTTATATGAAATGTTTTTTTTTCTTAATTTTCTGTCTATGTGGGTTAAAACTCTAAACAGTACAAAACCTACACTGCATCTCATTTGCATTAATCCCATAAGATAACAAACAATCATACAAACAATAATCAATCTTCTTTGATGTCAATCAAAATTTTAACACCAATTTCTTCATTTTTTACATGTTCTCTGGTACTAAATTTTTCTTTAGGTTTGTCTTCTTTAATAATAAAGCAATTTTCTTAAAATACTATAACTATATTATAATCTAATTTAATATCTAATTTAATACTCAACATTCTAAAAGCAATTTATATTTCTGAATGAGTAGTACAACCTTCATATAATGGTCATTGTGTGACATTTAACAAATCATAAAATCTTTGTGCTTTGATGTTTGGGGGTCTCATTCTAGGGAATGTTCTTAGGAAATTGTACTCGAGTTGCATTGAAAATCAATTCTTCAATTCTAGTAGAATCATTTTCACTTGGAGGAAAAAAATTTGATGACACATAAGTATGATAATAATAAACTTATGGTTCATACTCTCAATGTGTACTACAATACCAATAATTAGGTTGAAGTATCTTATGATACAAATCTAACGACTTCATTTGGCGTTATAAATGCTTGTTTCGCACATGGGCAATAAAACTTACTCTCAGAAAGATAAGTAGAAATTTGTGATGCAAATTGCACAAACCCTTTAACTCCAATAAAGAACACATCAGTAAATAATTTTTTTTCTCGATAAAATCTATTGTATATTCATGATTTTAAATTTCAAATATCCATTAGCGCCCTATGTAGAGATTTAAAGATGAAGACAGTTCATTCAGCACTTAGGTTGACCTTTTCATACAAAGTTATGTGTGGAAATAATTCAAAATGACACCTTAGATAAGTAGCTAAATTGGTAACACCTAACTATTTTAAATAACAACAAACAAACCACCTTTTCAAGACCAAAAGGGGAACATTTACAACCTTATTATTATGTGTGTTTGTGTGTGTGTGTAAATGTGTTTGTGGATATCACAATTACACATACATAAAAGTAAAAGGGCTTATTTACGCCACACAATACTTTTGTTACCACAAACTAACACCTAACCCGCAATTTTTGCCTTCATATCACTCGAATCTTTCATTTAACATAAAGACATCAAATTTTGATATCCAGAAATCATTTAACATAAAATACATCCGATTATAATATTTAAAAATCATAGAAAAATGTATTGGGGCATTTCTCCACATACCCATATATTTCTCATATTTCTCTACCCTATACGACTATGTAACCGCTAAACATAAATCATCGAGCAAAGAATAACTAAACATAGAATAAGATTAATCGATTACTTTCCAAAAATATGCGAGAGTAACGAGAGGGCAATGCCAGAGTGTTGCCCGAGAGCATCGGCGGAGACCAGTGTTGGAGAGACTGGCTCAGAGAAGAAATCACCTCACTGTGGCTCTTGGTGCAGCTTTAGAAAATAAGTCGTTCTATTGATTACTCCAAAATATTCATGACCTAAAACTATGAGAAATTATTGCGTACGGACACCGCATGCATCTCTGCATGCGGTGTCCGATCCTGACCGTAGATCACGGTGAGCTACGGTCAAGATTATTTCCACTTTTAAAAAAAAAATTTTAGGTGGGGCCCACCGAAATACATCGGGACCGTCGATCAGGTGATCGGACACCACACGCAAACGTGCGATGTCCGATCCGTATGGAATAATTTTTCCAAAATTATAGTTTCTTTTTTGCTTTGGAAGTATAATGGCATCCAAAATTTGGACGTGCGGACTCCGGATAGAAAAATTTGGCGAACCGGAGCTACTCTTTAACCGATCAAAATCTGATTGTGATGGGCTCACGTCAAGTCCGACCTGCCCAACACTCAAATCCATACCCATTGAATATTATTTTTATTATTATTATTTACACTAAACTTCTAATTTTTCCGACATTAAATTAAATACGAGCATCATTTAAGCGCTGATGTCAGTCTCATAAATGGGCACGGTTGGCAAGCGGATGACTGATACAAACGGAGTGCAATTAGTGAGGCCAAAGTAGGTGGCGTTTAATAACCTAATTTACATTCATTTTTAAGTATGTTTTCAAAAGTTAGTTTTTAAGAAGTAATTTTTAAACAACACTCTTAAAAAAAAAGATGAATTTTTATGAAAAATTAATAATAATTTTTATTCAAATAGCGAAGCAATTTGAATATGTTTTTTTGCCAGACAAAAAGATTAAGTTAGGTGGCCCTTATATAAGAAAAGGTTGGTAATCAGTAGTTCTCTGTTGTGATTGAGACAAAGGGACGCTTGTGCATCTCAAATTCTATACTTAGAACAATTTGTGGGGATATGTGCGTATATGTTAACCATCTAATTCATGATATCTTGAATGAGACTTTCTGGTAATGAATAAAGAATGGATGAAAGAGGTGTTATGTTTGTAAAAAGTAATTTTTCTGGTGTTATGATGTAAATGCCCTATAAAAAAATTAATCAGTTAATTTGAGATGAGCTGTAACGTTTGTAAATGTGCCACAACGCGGTACAGCCACCTGTGCTTTGGCTTGAATTTCTCAATTAATGGATCTTGACACACGTGAGTGGCTCTTCGTCGGATGAAAACATCAAAAATAACGGAGAATTAACATAGCTGCTTTTTATGAGAATGTGAAGAGTCGGAATCGAGAAAAGTTTTGACGTGAGCTACGTTTGGATAATAGACGTGATATAGCAGAGGTCCGAGCTTCGGTCCGTCCCGTTATATCACGTTCATTGTTTGGACATAGGTTTGCGTTCAGACTCCGGACGTAGTTCTATGTTCGGACTCCGAACATAATATTTTTTCCTAAAAATGAGTAGCGAAAGATTAAATTTATTGTGTCGTGCGTATAGATTGAAAAAAAAAATCAGAAATTTAACGACGTCCGATTCGAGTATCCATTTTGCTTGAGATAAGAATAATAATATAGATAATAATTATTTTATTACCTTTTATATTCTTAACTTAAAAACCATTTGGTTTCTCATATGCTGAAATAACTTTCTTAATCATTTTTTAAGAAAAAAAGATACACAGATAGGTACTAATTGTTTATTAAAACTCTTTATTAAAAAAGAGTATAAAACGCACTGCAAGAGAACATCAATTAAGCTAGTGCATACACGCCCGTGCATTCCAAATATGCTTAACAAAAGTTATTGAAGTGTTTGGCTAAAACATGAAGAAATATTATGTTCAGCCTTCTGACACAGAATTATGTCNATGCTGAAATAACATTCTTAATCATTTTTTTAAGAAAAAAAGATACACAGATAGGTACTAATTGTTTATTAAAACTCTTTTATATAAAAGAGTATAAAACGCACTGCAAGAAAACATCAATTAAGCTAGTGCATACACGCCCGTGTATTGCAAATATGCTTATCAAAAGTTATTGAAGTGTTTGGCTAAAACATGAAGAAATATTATGTTCAGCCTTCTGACACAGAATTATGTCCGAATGTCAATTAAATGAAAACATGTGGACCGGCCCTACTAAACCAAAAATAAGAGAATGGTGGAAAATGAGCTTGAAACAGTGAATTTATTATTATGGCACGGTTTAACTCATTTGACGTAACTTTTTTTGAACTAGGGTTTTGGTGAAGAGTTTCTTCTCTTCCACCCCCCCTCGTTTTACTATGAAATTATTAGATCTAGAGTTTTGGCGAAATAGTTTCTGCGCCTCTATCTCCCTTGTGTTGTTGCAACCATTTTCTAATTATGGTTCTGACGAAGAGGTTTCTTTTCCCCTCTGTTACCTGTTTTACCCCACCAGCTACATCCTCGACCTACTTTAGCTGCTAAATGATAAATTGTTAGGGTTGGCAGTCGTTTGAAGGACAACGTCACGTTCAGGACAGTTTACTTTTGTACTCTAGAGTTTCTCAACAAATGTGTTTCGAGATGTCATTATTATAAGCTTCAATGCCAACTATATTTTAAGGTATTAAAGTTTAAAAATGTTTTCAAAGTGCGAGCAAACTATATTGCTGATAAATGTTGTGTATTTCCAAATTTTGTTTAAAATAGATGTCATTTTGTTATTACATTTGTTTTTTGAGAAAAATTTTCTACATACTTATGTGACATTTATTGAAATAATCCATGTAATTTTATATATTGAGTTTTTTTTATGTTTTCGGTTGTATTAATGTAGAATTTTCTAATTTTACTTGTTGTGTATTGAAAAAGTCCTAATGTGGAAGCATTATTTAATCTCTTAACAATGTCAATATGTTATGTATATGAAGTTTTAGGGACTTCATTTAAGAAATATTGATTTAATGCATATATTAGTCATTTAACTTGTTGTGTTTGGTTGCTCCGTGTTCCCAGGTCAGTTTGTTGGTTAGGCGCATTAGGGATGGTCGGGGCTCGACTAATAGCCTTAAGCCATTCCTTTAAAAAAGAAAAAACCTTGTTGTGTTTGGACTGATTACTAAAGTAGATGTCTTATTTAGGACTCGAGCAATGTTTTTTTGTTGATAATTAAAATTTTTTTTGTTAGGTTTCTTTAGAAATAAGTTGCTTTAATGCAAGAATTTTTTTTTGTTGGTGTTGCATATAGACAGTTTCCTAAAGTAAAAGCTTTTCTTAAGTCTCTGAGAAAGATGAAATGGATGTTTTAGAAGTTTTAGGTCTCTTTTCTTAAGGCCCACAGAGCATTTTAATTATTAAAAATTAAATATAAACCCAAAAATCTAAAAATTTGCGGGACTATTCCCTCTACCCTTGGTAACATTTTCTGATTTTTCCAAGATTAGGAGCCTTCCCTAATATTGAAATGACCAATTTCCCACTAAATTTATAATTATTTCATGAAATAATTATAAAACAAAATTAGAAATTGGAAAATTAAAAAAGGAAGCTAGTAGGGTAATTTAACGTAATAAAATTAAACCCTAAAATGATAATTTCCACTCTTAAAATTTCAAAAATGAAAATTTGAAATCTAAGGGTAGAAAAAAAAATTAAAAATTTAAACTTTGGCCCAAATTGTTCCTAAACTTACTTTTAAATTTTGAGCCACCTTGGGACCCTGATCTTAAGGGATTAACAACATAGTTACCCATCTAACCATGAAGTTAACCTTAATGAGTTAGGGTTAACTTGAGATAAATAGGCACACAATTGGATCTAATCCAATTGAGGTTAGGCCTGAGTCCTAATCAGAATTGACCTAATTTTTTGGGTCTAAATCACATTAGAACTAAATATAAAAAAAAAATCTTTAGGTCTAACCTACAGTAGACCTAAATCCTAACTTAACCTCTTTAGGTCTAACTTACATCAGACGTGATCTAAACCATAGGGCTAACCCACATTAGACCTAACCCTAAAATTTAGGTAGAAACCACATTATACCTAATCCTAAACCTTAGGTCTAACCCAAATTAGACCTAACCCTAAACATTAGGTCTAAACCATAGTAGACCTAATCCTAGATTTTAGGTCTAACCAACATTAGGCCTAACTTAAACCCTAGGCCCAACCCAATTTAGACGTAACCATAAGGCAAAATTTCACTAAGTTTAACTTAGCTTAGACTTAGTTCAAATTTAAACCTTCCTTGGTCTAAAATAACCTATACCTATTCCAATCCTTTGGGTCTAACCCACTTTGGACCCAAACATTAACGAACCTTCCTATGTCTAACATAACTTAGACTTAGCTAAATCATTTGGGTCTAACCTACATTGGACCCAAATATTAACCAACCTTCCAAGGTTTAGCCTAAAATAGGCCTAACTCTACTGATACACCAAAATAATATATTATTTTATGTATACATTTTATGCTTATTTTGGTGAGATTACATTTTAAAAAAAGTTATTTTCAAGTTTTTGCTAAAGGTATATCAATTTAAGGAATTTGGAGCAAAAAGTAGCAAAAAGGAGAAAATTTGGAGCTAAAATGAAGATTTTCATAATCCTGGCACCAGAAGCGCCATTTCCAGGAGAGCTGGTGCGAAAAGAGCCAGCAACCAGTGTCAGAGGCACCGTTTTACAGAGATGCGGCGCCAGAAGTGCCATAATTGGCGCCAGAGGCGTCAGAATCTAGAGAACAACGCAGACTTCATTAGGCTGGCGCCAGAGGTGCCAAAACTGGGGTCAGAAGTGCCAGAGAAGAATTAAGATGGAATAAGACGATTTGTGACTATTTTTGAGTGATTTTTGAAGGCTCCTAACAATTTAAACATCTCATTGAGTGGTTCAATGTATTTAGACACTTTGGAAAGGCTCTTTAATGAAGAGATATGTCTCTTGGATGAAGTGACTTGTCTCTTAGAGTTAAAAGATGTAACTTTTGGGGGGGAAATTGGAAGGAATTTTGTATTCCTTTTGAAAGAAGTTTGGCCCTAATTAAAAAGGAGAGGAGTTTAGAAAAGAGAGGGGGCGTGAGTTTGATAGAAAGGTTTTTGCATGAGAGAGAAGTCTTGGAGGAAAGAGGATTTTCTTCTAGGGTTGTAAGAGGAGAGGGAAGGTGATAGTTTCTTCTTCAATACACTTCTAATAGAGAATTGAGTATGATTGTAAAGAGGGAAAGTGCTTAAAAGGAACTTTTAAGAATTTTCTTGGGAAGGAGTGTGAGATAAGTTGTGTTCTTTTCTTTCTTTGTTCTGTAAACTTGTTTTTATATATGAAATCCTTGTTTTGTTGTATCCTTCTCATGAATTCTGATTAGTCTTCTTTATCCTTTTCCCTACAATGAGATATGGCTTTGTGAAGAATTAGTTTTGTTTTGTAAGGTTTTAAATGTGAATAAATTGTGATGATTCAAACTTTGATCTTCATTTACTTTTCAATCTAGCCAATTGAAAAGTTAAAATTTGTTGAGAAATATATGATTTGAAAGGGAAATGCTTTCTACAGTAAGGTAAGAGTCACATTCAAATTCATGGGTGAGAATGTAATCCATGGGATTGCGTGCAAATAAATAGGAAAATTTACTTTGATGGGTGTAGAATTTGAGATTTTAGGGTGAAAGATTAAAATCCTCAATTTGATCTAGTTGCTTGGAAACTAAAGCAAGATTGTTAGCCCTCAAGAGAGAGAGAAGTGAGAACTCTCGAGTGGCAACCAATATCCTCTCAACCTAACCACGAATTTAGGGATCAAACTCTGGATTAGTCAATGTTCATTATGCACTCTCAGAGGGTAATAAAAATGATTGTTCCTATTTGGCACAATACAATTTTATATGTATTTTAAATGATTTTAATTTCTTCACACTCCATAACTCATTANTGGGGGAATGATGTGCTCTTAAATTTTAACTCTTCGTTTCAAAACATTGTTTAATCTTTATAAGTTTACTTTTGAAGTTTAGCAATTAATTAAGTTAACTTAGTTCTTTTAACTACATTTCATTTAGTGCACATTAGATTTACTTTTGATTTGTTTTGTTTACTAAAGTTTTATAGTTTGAATATTTTATTTGACCTTATATCCATAAGAATTTCCAACTCCCTGTAGGATCGATACTTAGGACTCCATTAGGGCTCTTTATTATTTGAGCGATACATATACTTGCTTTATTATTACGGGTTTGACAGCTTAGAGATTTGAAAAGATAAAATTATTTATACTGAACTTATTTTTATTGGGATTGAACTGAATATTTACTATTAGTGTTGTTGTGTGTGTATTGTAATATTGAAAGAAATTTACAACGTACACCACAAAACCACCAGCATCCAATTTTTGGCGCCGTTGCCGGGGAATAATGGTAAATTACTTTATAATTGAGAACATTTTATTTGAACAAAAAAATTATTTATAGTTTAATTAAATATTTATATATTTTAGTGTGTTATCTTATTTTTATTGCTTATTTGGTTTGTGTATGTGTAGTTTACAATCTGTAGGTTCAATACCTTACGATTCGGAGTTAGAAAAACAATTAGAAAAATTTAAAAACAATAAAAAGAGATAGATAACTTGAACAAAATGACTTGCAACTTAAATAATTTTGGAGATGAAAACGAACATCATTAGAGACATTTAAGAGATTATGCTAATCCTACAGCAGATGAAATTCATTTGAGTATACAAAACCCTGTTGTAGCTACCAATTCATTTGAGTTTAAACCTGCTACTATTAAAATGGAACAAAATAATCAGTTTGGGGGTACACCGACTAAAAAATCCTAACTTACACATTGGTAGTTTTCTAGAATTGTATGCTACATTTAAATATGGTGGAGTGTCGAATGATGTCGTCAGATTTAGACTTTTTCCTTTTTCACTAAGGGATAAAGCTAAGATGTTGTTAAACTCATTAGCACTTGGATCTATTAGAACTTGGGGAGACTTATCACAAAAATTTTATCTAAATATTTCCCACCATCGAAAACTGCTAAGCTTAGAAATGATATTATATCTTTTTGTCAATTTGAAGGGGAATCAATTTATGAGGCTTGGGAAAGTTGTAAAGATCTCCTTAGGAAGTGTCCACACCATGCCTTGTCAGATTGGTTAATAATTTAAATTTTTTATAATAGATTGGTTGGATCTCTTAGAACAATAATTGATGTTGTCGTTGTTGAATCTTTAATGTCAAAACTATTTGATGAAGGACATTCTTTAATTTAAGAGATAACTACTAATAATTTTCAATGGTCCTCTGAAATGGTAAATCCAAAAAGGGTAGCTAGTATTCATGATTTTGATGCAATATCTACGTTAGGTGCTGAAATTAATGCAATATCAAAGAAGATAAATCAATATGGAAAGAATTATTCTCAGACACCTCCCGTGCTTCAAGAAAATTCATTGGGACAAATGATAGAATTTCAATCTTCGTATACAAATGATAGAATTTCAATCTTCGTATGAGAATTTAAATTCAATAAACAACCTATCTAATAATCCTTATTCCAATTATTATAATCCTAGTTGGAAAAATCACTCAAATTTCAGTTGGAGTAACAATAACTCTAATGCTGTAAATGCGCAATGGGGGAACAATGTTACGAACACTTTCGGAAACTCCAACAATTAAGGGAATTCAAACAACAAATCTTATTACCCTCCAAGTTTTAGTAGCAATTTGCAAAGTAAGGAGAAGAAATTATCAATGGAAGAATTAATATTGCAAATGGGAAGTCAATTACAAAGTCAAGGAGTTGTAATTAGAAGCATGGAAAATCAATTGGGATGTATTGCTAATGCATTTAGCAATAGACCTCCAGGAACATTGCCTAGTAATGTTGAAGTTAATCCTAAAGATTAAAATAATGAACAAATTAAGGCTATTCAACTTAGAAGTGGAAAAGAATTGGAAATAAAAGTTCAAAAAGAAGTTAAAGTTGAAAAAGAAGGGGTGGAAAATGAAAAATCTAATGAAGATTTTAATTTTGAGTCAAAGTACCCTATCAAACCAATAAAAATTATCTGTAGAAAGACCACCACCTTCATTTCCTTAAAGAATGAAGCGAAAAAACAAAGATAACCAATTTACAAAAGTTTTGGAAATTTTGAGGAAATTGATAATAAACATTCCATTTGTTGAAGCCCTAGAGCAAATGCCAAGCTATGTGAAGTTTATGAAGGATATACTTAATAAAAAAAGGAAGTTTCTAGATTATGAGACTGTTGCACTTAGTGAGGAGTGTAACGCTATAATTCAGAAAAAGCTTCCTGAAAAACAAAAAAATCCTGGTAGTTTTCCTATTCCTTGTGCTATTGGCAAAAGATTTTTTGGAAAAGCTTTAGGTTATTTGGGAGCCAGTATTAATCTTATGCCTCTATCAGTTTTTAGAAGGTTGGGTTTAGGAGAAATTTTACCTACCACTGTAACTCTTTAGTTAGTTGATCGTTCGATCACGTATCCTAAAGAAGTTATAGATGATTTTCGGTAAAGTTTGATAAATTTATCTTTCCTGTGAATTTTATTGTGTTAGATATGGATTAAGATAAAGAGATTTCTATCATTTTAAGAAGACCATTTCTTGTCACTGGAAGAGCTTTGATAGATGCGTAGAAAGGAAATTGATTTTAAAATGGAGATTAAACCAATAGTTGATCCTCAAAGGAGTTTAAACCCAATGATTAAATAACTTGTTAAAAAATAGATTTTAAAATGGTTAGATGTGGGAATAATATATCATATTTTAGATAGTGCTTAGTTGATTCCAATTCACTGTGTTCCTAATAAAGGAGGTGTGACTGCAGTAAAAAATGAGAAAATGAATTAATACCAAAAAAATAAGTCACTGGATGAAAAATCTACATAGATTATCAAAAATTAAATTTGGCCACCAGGAAAGATCACTTTCCTTTACCCTTTTTAGAGTAGATGTTGGATAGGCTAGCTAGGCATAGATAATTTTGCTTTTTAGATGGATATATCAACTATCATGAAATACCAATTGCTCCAGAGGATCAAGAGAAGACAACGTTTACTAATCTTAATGGTACTTTTGCTTTTTGACGAACACCCTTTGGTTTATGTAACGCGCCTGCAACATTTGAAAGATGTATGATATCAATTTTCAGTTATTTAATTGAAAAATGGATAAAAGTCTTTATTGATGATTTTTCTGTGTTTAGAACTTCATTTGAAATATGTCTAAATCATTTAGAGAAAACTCTAGAATGATGTGAAAAGATGAATGTAGTATTAAACTGGAAAAAATGTCAATTCATGGTTACAGGAGGAATTGGCTTGGGCATAAAATTTCATAAAATGGCATGGAAGTAGATTCGGTAAAAATTCAAGTTATATCTAACCTACCTCCACCTACTAATATAAGAGGAGTTAGAAGCTTTTTAGAACATGCTACTTTTTACAGGCGATATATTAAAAAATTTTCAAAACTTACAAAGTCTTTATGCCAACTTTTAGAAAAAGATACAAAATTTGATTTCAATTAAGAGTGCCTTAATGCCTTTAAAACATTGAAAAGAAATTGATTACTACTCCTGCAATTGTTTTACCTGATTGGAAGAAATCTTTCAAATTATTGTGTGATGCTAGTGATTATGCAATTGGAGATGTTTTAGGACAAATATATGACAAAAATTTTAAAGTTATATACTATGTTAGTAAAACTCTCAATGATGCTCAAATTAATTATATAACTACTGAAAAAGAGTTATTAGTCATTTTTTATGCTTTACATAATCTTTGGTCATATCTAATTGGAGAAAAATGTGTTGTGTATACAAATCACCCGACTATAAAATATTTGATGTAAAAGAAGGATGTGAAACCATGATTAATTAGATGGGTACTTCTGATGCAAGAATTTGATTTTGTGGTAGTCGATAGGAAAGGATCTGATAATCAAATTGCTTATCATTTATCTAGACTGAAACAGGAAGAAACATTTGATCTTGAAAAAGAAATTATTGAAGCTTTTTCTTATGAACAACTTTATGCTATTAAAGGATGAGAAATGTCGTGGTATGATGATATTGTAAACAACATTGTTAGTGGTATGTTACCATATGGGTTGACAAAAAAATAAGAAAAGAAGTTTATTCATGATGCAAAATTTTACTTTTGGGATGACTCATATTTGTACAGACAATATAAAGATTTAGTTATGCGAAGATGTGTGCCTTATAAAGAAAGTGAAGAAATTATCCAAAAATGTCATGATTTTAAATTTTGTGGTCATTTTGAGATTGATAGAACTATTCACAAAAGTTACAATCTGAATTTTATTGGTCTACCCTATTTAAAGATGTTAATATATATATTAAAACATGTGATCGGTGTTAGCGAGTAGGCAATCTTTCAGCCCTAAATTTTGTTTTGGAAGTTGAAATTTTTGATATTTGGGGATTAGATTTTATGAGACCATTTGTACCTTAATTTTTACAATCTGAATTTTATTGGCCCACTCTATTTAAAGATGTTAATATATTTATTAAAACATGTGATCGGTGTTAGCGAATAAGCAATCTTTCAGCCCTAAATTTTGCTTTGGAAGTTGAAATTTTTTATATTTGGGGATTAAACTTTATGGGACCATTTGTACCTTCATTTAGAATATATATATA
>JXCR01109730.1:0-31204 GCA_002079205.1 Phalaenopsis hybrid cultivar
AAGAGAAGATGAAATCTAAGATCTTTGGCCCTTGAAATCTTCTCAAATCCGCACAATGTCAAGCCCTAAGTCATGGTTAAGAGGTAGCAAACGACTCAAACTGTAAAAATGGGGTTTTCTTAGGTGATTTCACGGGTTTTAACCTAATCTAGGGTTTTTGGGAATTTGGCACCTAGGCGCCAACGCAAAAATTTTTTGATTTCATTTTTTTGTGGAAAACTAGTGCGTACTGCTTTACGTAAACCTCTAACTAACTCAAATAAACACTTATAGTCATAATAAAATATTTTTTTAACATAGAACTTTCATAAGCAACACAAAACTCATTTTTATATATAAAATCCGCATAATTACAAACAAACAATTTTTAAGACAACAAAATCTAATTCAGTGTTCAAAGCAAACCAAACATCCTAACACTAAAATATAAGTATTAAAATAGTAAAAAAAAAACACAAATAAAGTTTAATAATGAAAGTAAATGCAATCGAACATATCACCATAACATAATTAAGTNTTTGTTGGTTTGACATAGATTTCTACGTTTAAACTAAAGTGTGGTTGTTTTCTCTATGGATTTTGAGTAGTTTTCTTTATCTATCTCCTTAAAATGATAAGTAATTAAAGTGTTGGGTGGAAGTTGTGCAGAGTATTAATCTTTAATGTTGGAAGAAGTTGTGATGATTTAATTCCATGCACTTCATTTACTTCTTGATCCGACCTATCTAAATGTTAAAATTTGTTGTGAGAACATGTAAGAACCGGGCTGATATTGTCGCAGTCATCAAATGGAAAGAATCATATGAGATTGTATGAATGAGAATGTAGTTCATATGATTGAGTGCAAATAAATAAGAAAATAATATTTGAAGGGTGTAGAGTTAGAGGACTTTAGAGCAACGGGCTAAAGAGCCCAACTTGGTTTATTGTTTTAAGATTTGATACAAGATGTTAGCCCCCAGGTGGAGGGAACCAAGGGAACTCTAGAGTGAGAGCTAGTATCTTCCCTGCCTAAGTGGTCTTCAGAACTACTCAATCTTTAAATTAGCCATCATTCTTTATAACATCTCTAGTAAGGGTAAAAAATGATATTGCTCCTATTTGGAACAATATAATTTGAATAGTTCCACAACAGAATTCCTATACTTATTATTGATTCATGATAAGGAGAAAGATATTATGTATTCAGTGCTTTTCTCTTACATAAACTCAAGTTATCTTTAATAAGTTTTTATTTCATTCTCAAATATTAAAAATACCAAAAAGAGTTTAAATTTCTTTTTTGTGATAAAAACTATAGTTTAAGTATTTATCTTTTTAAATTAGACAGTTTGTTACTTAAATTATCGCATACTGTGAACAATCCCTGTGGGTTTGATATTTGGGGCATAATCAAAAAGTCCTATAATACATGATAACAATGCATATACTTGCGTAATATCTCAATATATATTAAGTTAAAAAGTTAAATTCTTATTTTCTTTAGGATCAAGTTTTTGGTATCTTTGCAAAGTAAGGAAATATAAATGAAAAATATAAGCAAATACATTGTTATATTGTTGCATAAAAATAGTCGGGAACAAGTTTTTGGCATCATTGTCGGGGATTAATTGAAATCAAATATCTATTTTAGAAAGTCTTATTTAAACTTCAAGAGTTATTATAAGAATATCTTATTATAGTATTTTATTTATAAAGTTATTTTATGTATTTTATTTTATTTTATTTTATTTTTAGTGTATGCATAGTTTAGGTTCTGAATGACTAGTGCCCTATGATTCTGAATTAGAAAGAATTGTTAAGAAAATCAGAAAAAGAAAAAAATTAAAAATCTTGAAAAATCCAAAATATTATAGAAATGGCAGGTCAAAATAATCAAAATGCTGAAATTCATCTAGAATTTAGACCATTAAGAGATTATGTTAACTCTACGGTAGATAAACTTCATTGTAGTATTCAAAAACCTAGTATAGTAGCTAATTCATTTGAGCTTAAACATGCTATTATCCAAATGTTATCAAATACTCAGTTTGGGGGATCACCAACTGAAGATCCAAATTTATATCTTGCCAATTTTCTAGAATTGTGTGCTACATTTATATAGCATGGTGTAACAAATGATGCCATAAGACTTAGATATTTTCTTTCCCACTAAGGGATAAAGCGAAGATGTGTTTTCATTCGTTAGCACCTGGATCTATCAGAACATGGGGTGATTTAGCACAAAAATTCTTTGCTAAATATTTTCCACCATAAAAAACTGTGAATCTTAGAAATGATATGACATTTTAATCAGTTTGATGAGGAATCTATTTATGAAGCATGGGAATGATTTAAAGATCTCCTTAGAAAGTGGCCACACCACGCTATATCAGATTGGTTAATAATTCAATTTTTTTATAATGGATTAGCTGGGTCTCTTAGATTTATTATCGATGTCACTGCTAGTGGTTCATTAATGTCAAAACCATTTCATGATGCTTATGCTTTAATTGAAGAAATGGGTACTAATAATTTTCAATGGCCTTCTGAGAGGGTAAATCTTAAAAAAAGAAGCAAATATTCATGAATCTGATTCATTTACTATGTTAGCAAATCAAGTTGCTGCAATTTCAAGGAAGTTAGACCAATTTGGAATGATTTTTTCTCAATTAATTTCCATAATTTAATAGAATTCATTAGGCCAAATGGTAGATTCTCAAGCATCATTAAAAACTTTGAATGCCATAAATAACAAGCCAAATAACCCATATTCAAATTATTATAACTCAGGTTGGAAGAACCATCATAATTTTAACTGGAATAATACTTCAGGTGGTAGTAACTAGCAATTGGGGAACAACCAAGTGAACCCATTGGGAAACTGAAACAATCAAGGGAATAATAATAATAGATCTACCTATCCTCCATGTTTCAACAGTAATCCACAATTTAAAGTGGTTAAATGTTGGAATTATCTACCCTATTTCAGATAGTGCATGGGTTAGTCCAATTCATTGTGTTCCTAAGAAAGGAAGAACTACTGTGACTTTAAATGAACATAAAGAATTAATAGCTACTAGACAAGTCACAGGGTGGATAATTAAAAATAGAAAATTAAATCTCGCCATAAGGAAAGATCACTTTTCACCACTCTTTCTAAATCAAATGCTGGATAAACTAGTTGGGCATAAATACTTTTATTTTCTGGATGGATATACTAGTTATCACCAAATATAAATAACTCCTGAGGATCGAGATAAAATAACTTTTACCAGTCCTTATGGTATATTTGCTTTTAGAAGAATACCCTTTGGTTTATGTAATGCTCCGACTACATTTCAAAGATGTATGATGATGTTTTTTTGTGATTTAATTGAAAAAGGGATTAAAGTCATTCTGGATATTTTTTAGTGTTTGGAACTTCATTTGACTCATGTCTAGAACATTTATCTAAAGTTCATAAGCGCTGTGAAGAAACAAATTTAGTCCTTAATTGAGAAAAATGCCAGTTTATGGTAGCAGGATGAATTGTATTAGGACATCAAATATTAGAAAATGATATGGAAGTAGATTCCGCTAAAATTCAAGTGATTGCTAATTTACCTTATCCAACCAATGTAAGAGAAATTAAGAGTTTTTTAGAACATGTTGGATTCTACAAGTGATATATTGAAAACTTTTCAAAAATTGCTAAGCCTTTATGCCATTTACTGGAGAAAGATGCAATTTTTAAATTTGATGAAGAATGCCTAAAAGCTTTTAAGTTATTAAAGAAAAATTTATTCACGGCACCATTTATTGTTTCACTAAATTGGGGAAAACCTTTTGAATTGATGTGTGATGCTAATGATTATGCTATTGGAGCTGTTTTAGGACAAAGATATGATAAAATTTTCAAAGTAATTTACTATGCTAGTAAAACTCTAAATGAAACCCAAATTAATTGTACAACAACTAATAAAGAGTTATTAGCAATAGTAAATGCTTTTATTAAATTTAGATCATACTAAATTGGAGCTAAATGTATTGTGCATGTAGATCATTATGTTATTAAGTACTTCATGAAAATAAAGGATGTTAAACCTAGACTTATAAGATGAGTTCCTCTTTTGCAAGAATTTGACTTTGAAATAGTAGATAGAAAAGAGACTAAAAATCAAATTGCTAATAATTTGTCCAGTCTTGAGTTAGAAAAACCACTTTATTTTGAAAAAAGAAATTAATGAACATTTTCCTGATAAAAAACTGTTCAATATTAATTAGTGGTGTATTCTGTAGTATACCGACATTGTGAACTTTCTTGTTAGTGATATTATACCCTTTAGAATGACATACCAATAGAAGAGGAAATTTATATCTGAATCTAAGACTTATTTTTGAGATGAACCATTTTTATATAAACAATGGAAGGATCTGATTATTTGAATAAGTGTTCCTCTAGAAGAGTCTTATGAAATTATCCAAAAATATCATAATTCTGATTTTGGGGGGACATTTTGGTGTTGATAAAACAACATACAAAATTATACAATCTGGACTTTATTGGCCTACTATCTTTAGAGATGTTAATGCTTATATCAAAACTTGTGATAGATGTTAATGTGTATGCAATATTTCTAGAAGAAATGAGATGTCCCTCAATTATAAGCTAGAAGTTGAAATATTTGATGTTTGGGGATTAGATTTCATGGGACCATTTATACCATCTTTCAGAAATTTATCAATATTGTTAGCAGTGAACAATGTATCCAAATGGATCGAAGTTGTTGTTTTACCTCGATGTGATGCTCTAAGTGTCTCAAAGTTTTTGAAAATGAACATATTTTACAGATTTGGGATGCCGAGAGTTATCATAACTGATGGGGGAAGTCATTTCAGAAATGTCATAATGGAGAAATTGTTAAGGAAATATCATATAAAACATAGGATTGCTACTACTTATCATCCTCATACAAGTGGTTTGGTTGAATTATCCAATCATAAAATTAAAAGAATTATGAAAAAAATTATAAACCCAACTAAAATGGACTGGTCAGTCAAACTTGATTATGCTTTGTGGGCTTATAGGACTGCATACATAACTCTTATAGGAATGTCCCCATATAGGCTAATATTTAGGAAAGTTTGTCACTTACCAATTCAACTTGAGCATAAAGCATATTGGGCAATTAAAGAGTTCAATTATAATTTGAAAGATGTTGGTGAGAAAAGGATGTTACAATTAAATGAGCTTGAAGAGATAAGGAATGAATCTTATGAGAGTGCTAGGATTTATAAAGAAAAATTAAAATTAGCTTGAAGAAATAAGGAATGAGTCTTATGAAAGTGCTAAGATTTATAAAAAAAAAGATGAAGATGTGGCATGATCGAAGGATTCTTGCTAAAAATTTTCAGCCAGAGCAACAATTTTTGCTATATAATGCAAGGTTAAGATTATTTCCAGGCAACTTAAGTCTAGGTGGATGGGCCCATTTGTTGTGATGAAAGTTAGACCTGTGGATATTAAAGATCCTAAAACTGAGAAAATATTTAAAGTGAATGGTCATAGACTGAAACACTATTTTATAGGGAATCAACTTATATTTAACAATCAAATGATGTTGGGTCAACTAGAATAAGCACTGGTTACATCGGGCTGACGACGTAAATCCAAGCGCTCTATGGGAGGCAACCCTTAGTTATAAGTGTGCTTTTGTTTTGATTATTTTTTTGTGTCTGATTAAGAAAATTGGAGTAGTATTTTTGAGACTATTTTGTATTATCAATGATTTTAAGACTTTATTAAGTGACTTAGACATATTTGAATGGGTATTTGGATGTTAAATTGCCCGGTGATAAATGAAGTACTGGCACTTAAGCACCAATATTCAGCGCTTAAGCGCGGGTGTTAAAACCCATGTGTGAAAATGCAATTTATAGAGGTTTTAACCGCTAATTGGTTAACTTAAACATGCCATGGCAGTTATAGGAGTTATTAAAAGAACTTAGAATGTTATTAAAAGAACTTAGGCCTATAAATAGAAGGGCTTTATGATAGAATTTCACCCCAGAATCATTTTTATCCCTAAAGTCTAAGAGAAAGAGAGATTTGGAGAAATTTCTTCATGGGAGATGGATTTGAAGAAGAAAGAAGAGGCCATGAGGAAGAAAGTCGTTAGTCATAGTGCACAAGAGATGTATAACGGTTTCTTAGCCGTTAGTATTGAAGGAATATCGGAAAAGATCAACAAAATTGAGGCTAATGTGGCTTTAATTGAGGCGAAGGTCAATGAAGTTAATGCACATCTAGAACCTATTAGATGACAATTAAAAATATAATTTAACCATACTAGTTATGTAGAGGAAGGGGATAAGGCGATGTATCTTAAGCAGAAATGGATTGAAGAAGATTGTATCAGAGCTCGTTACCACCATCCGTTTTATCAACTTTATATTCCAAATGCCCATGGAGAGACTAATGAGAGACAGGAATTTGTTACAACAAATGAAGAATGAAATTAAGTTCTGCGCTAATATTTTCTTGTTAAGAGTTATTTTATGTATTACTGTTAAGTTTTTTTTTTAGTGTTTAAGTGATTATGTGTTTTATTGTGTAAGTTTGTTTAGTGTTTATATTTAGAAAAATTTTCTCATCCGAGACTCTATGGAATGAGAATTATGTGTTGAATGTTGTTTGTAATAATTTGTGAATGAATATAAGTGTTTGTTTGATAAAACTTTGTTTTATTTTATCCTCAAATTAAATTAGTTATATTGGAGAATTTTGAGAGAGAGGAGAGTTAAAGGAGAGGAAAATAGTCATTTAAGTGTTATAAGGCCATTTAGGGGTGGTTTACTTAGGCTAATAGTGCATTTTACTTAGGTTCAAAAATATCAAAAATTGTGCACTGGCGCATAAGCGCCACAACCCCGCGCTTAAGTGAAAGGTTGACCTCACTTTTGGTTGAGGTTTAGTTTTTTCTCTTTAGTAGCCTAAGGTCTAGCCATATGACTTTTCTATTGACTATTCTTAGAAAACTAAACAAGGAACCCTCACCATCAGAAACTCTACACTTATTTTCTTATTGACTATTCTTAGAAAACTAGACAAGGAACTCTCACCATTAGAAATTCTACAATTTTCTATTGACTATTCTTAGAAAACTAGACATGGAACCCTCACCATTAGAAATTCCAAACCTGACTATTCTTAGAAAACTAGAAGGAACCCTCACCATTAGAAATTCTACACTCCTCTTTACTCAACTTGAAGTTCAACATATTAGCACCCTCACCACTAGAAATTCTACCATCTTCTTTACTTAACTTGAAGTTCCACATATTGATCAAACCCTAACCACTAGAAATTCCAAACTCTTCTCTACTCAAATTGAAGTTCCACATGTTGGTCTTCACCACTAGAAATTCCAAACTCTTCTCTACTCAACTTGAAATTCCACATGTTGGTCTCAACCTCCATTAGAAATTCTTCTTCTCTACTCAACTTGAAGTTCCACATGTTGGTCTCAACCTCTAAATACTTAGTAGGTGGCTTGAAGTTCCACATATTGGTCCTAACCTCTAGCACTTAATAGGTGGGGTCATTATGGGGGAGCTCAAGATGAGTTCCCTTAGGATTGCTTGACCTTAGGACTGATCCTGGGTGTTGGTCTTGGGCTAAGGCACTCACTTGCAATCACTTACACTCACAATAACTCACTACCCTAAACCCAGAATTTGTAGGTTATGGTCCCTTGATACTTTTGGGAGACTTCTGCAGGTGGTCCCCTAAACCCATTAGCCCTAGGCTAGGGTTTGGCTAAGAACACTACATAGAGAACCCAAAATGGGGTTTCCATTGGTCCATGGCTTATTGATGGTGGTTGGCACTCTAACTCTACCAAGATAGCTAATTTATCCTTTTGCCCCTAAATGCCCCTAAATTACCTAGATAACCTTGGGACCCCAAATTTGGCCAAAATTTCTAAATCTACCCAAAATACCCAACTTGGTTCAAAAATCATTTCAAACACCTTGAAAACACCCAAAATCACCAAAATTGGCCAAATTATCAAAATACCGCTCCATACCCAAAAATTCCAAAAATTCTAAAAAATCCCAAAAACTCCCAAAACCCCCAAATATTTTTAATTTAATTTTTCTCAACTATCACATGACCCAATTTGGCCATCTTTGACCAAAACCCCCAAATTTCCCATTAAAGGCCCAAATTTTCCCCAAATCACTCCAAATGTTTATCAAATTGGTCTCAATTTACCCCAATTTCAATTCTAAACTCAAATTCACCCTTGATGTGACCAATCTATACCAA
Organism: Phalaenopsis hybrid cultivar; assembly: GCA_002079205.1. Classification (NCBI taxonomy): domain Eukaryota; kingdom Viridiplantae; phylum Streptophyta; class Magnoliopsida; order Asparagales; family Orchidaceae; genus Phalaenopsis; species Phalaenopsis hybrid cultivar. The sequence goes on from JXCR01109730.1 coordinate 8,294, forward strand.
ATCCAAGCTAAATTGGTCCATGATTTGAACCCAATTTTGAGCTAAACCAAAAACCCAAATTTGGCCCTATGACTTGTTTCCACCAAATTGAACCCATGGCCTAGTCCATTTGCCACAATTTATGTTGAAAAAACCTTCATAACATCCCCATACATCAAACTTGACCTTCAATTGGCCTTGGTGAGGCCTCAATTTCATTTGATTTCAACCTAAGTCCAAAAAGCCCAAAATTTGCCCCAAATTGGTCATGTCTCAAAATCTCACCAAATTGAGGGCCTTAACCCTAAAATTTCCACTCCATCCCTTCATAAAAAATCTTCACAACATTTCCCTTGATCATTTGAATCATTTAATTTGGACTTAGCCCAAGGCTAGCCCAAACTAGACCCATGTCTAGCCCAACATGCCCAAATTGACAAAATTTGAAAAATCCCTCAAATTGACCTACAAATTGAACTCAAAATCACTTCAACCCCTCACCAAAAATCTTCATAACAATCATCTACACAATGTTGATCAATCAATTGGGTCAATTGACATGGCTAACCTAGCCCAAACCCAAGCTTTGATCACTTGGACCCATGCACTAAACATGACCAAACCACCTTAAAGCAATCAAATTAACTCTACCTCAGCCATTGGTTAGACCCTAAGATTAAGCCAAAACCCATCTAACCCAAGCTAGATGAGTTGTGGACCAAAAGTCCCCCAAATTAAGGGATCTTATTTCCAAAAATACACATGCTTAAGATACCCTTACCAAAACTAAAACTAAAACCAACCAAGATAAAATTCACCGCCACAATATTCAAAATATAAAACAACTCAAAATTTAATCACAACATCACACAAAACTACAACCGCTACAACATTCAAAATATAAAACAACTCAAAATTTAATCACAAACATCATACAAAACCACAACTGAACATGCAAAATATAAAACAACTCAAAATTTAATCACAAACATCACATAAAACTACAACTTCCGACATTCAAAATATAAAACAACTCAAAATTTAATCACAAACATCACACAAAACTACAACTTCATTAAATTAAGATGTCTCTATCGGATGATCAGGAATCCCTCGGAGGAGGTAACCTACGGTTGCTAACGAAAAAATATAAAACAACTCAAAATTTAATCACAAACATCACACAAAACTACAACTTCAACTATTCGAAATATAAAACAACTTAAAATTTAATCACAAACATCACACAAAACCACAACTTCAACTAAATTTAAATATAAAACAGCTCAAAATTTAATCACAAACATCACACAAAACTACAATTGCAACTAAATTAAGACGTCTCTATCTGATGATCGAGAATCCCTCAGAGGAGGTAACCTACGGTTGCTAACGAGGCTTCCCACAGTCTCATTGGATGATTGGGAATCCCTTGGAGGAGGTAACCTACGGTTGCTAACAAGGCTTCCTACGGTCTAAATGAAATTATGGAACTCATTAAGTTGAGTTTAGTAAGTTCATTTGAACTAAGTGAATCCGATAGAAAATAGTGGTGCCGAAATAAGGGAACCGTGAGATCCTAATCGGTGTCGCTCTAATCAATTTTAACATGCCCCCATAAACTTTAAAGAACTTCAACCATAGGGCCACCTGATTTAGCATCATAAATTGACACACTAGAAAACTCAAACTCATCGTGGCAAGGAGCTTGGAGCTAGCATGGTGGGCAGCACGACCATTTTTAAAAGCAAAATCTCTCTTCCCCAGCTAAATTAATCTTTCTTCCTAAGACTTAAACAACAAAGCCATAGGACTTTGAGGTTGCTTGCTTATGCAAAGTAAATCCTCACCTTATCTTTAGGCCTTTTGTATAACCCTGCTATACAATATAAGCCCTAACTCGTCTTAGGATTTTGAGATTATGGTTTGTCATGACCTAAACCCTCTTATCTTTCAGGCTATTTGTTTGATAGTTTTACACAAACGTAAACCCTAACTAATAAAATTTGAAGGATGAAACACCAAAATATTTCTCCTCAGAAATGAAGCCAAACATTAGGATAGTTTGGGAAGTCACAGAGTTCTCCTCTGGATCCATGAAATCCCATAGTTCTTCCTCCTTCGGACTCTACAACAAAATGTTCCAAATTTGAACCAATCCCCTTTCACACCTTTATGTCTGATCTCATTGAAAAGTTACCCTTTGAAACTCCTTCAAGATAATATTTCCTAATTTTTATCGAGAGTCTTCTTAGGTGACTTTGGTCATTTAAGATGTATATTTCATGATTTTTATCGAGAGTCTTCTTAGGTGACTTTGGTCATTTAAGATGTAATTAACTACTTTCTTGACTTTTATCGAGAGTCTTCTTAAGTGACTTTGGTCATTTAAGATGTAATTAACTATAGGAATATGCCCTTATAGGAAGCATGTCCAAACTCAGCTTAATATAAACCTTATTTAATCCTTTATATTATATAGGAGAACATGTCGGCAAATATAAAGGTTTTGCAGACCGAACGGATGCCATATATTACTTAGTTTATTTGATTGAGCCTCATCCTCAAATCTTGTGTTTATCCTTCAGGATAGATACAGGATTTGAGGTATAGAGCTTTTACATTTAAACTATGAAAACTATGAGGTCAGTTTGATTTCATATTTTTCTAAAACTAAATATGTATGTAAATTAAAACGTCCTTCTGAAGCGAGCGACAGGATTTTTATTCTGGTGACCGACAGATTCTTACGGGCCACTCTCTAACCAAAAATAGTGCGGACAGCTTCTGGCGACTCCGCGGGGACAAGCTTTTCTCTCCATACAAATCAAGAAATATTATCTTCACACATTGGTAATGTGTCAATGTCTCTCTTAGACCAAATTACCCATCTTCTGTTGGCATACTTTTCCCATTTCTGTCTTGGGAAAGTATGGTTAACTCTTTGGACTTCAGGACTATCTGTTCGACCTTCTTTGAACAGAGGGGTTCAGAAGGCCATTTGGGACTCTTTAAATTTTCATGTGGGGTCGGACCCTCAATAGGTGTGTCGGTGGACTAGTTCCACCAGGGCATTGTCTGCCACTAAATGGGTCCTGTACAAGATCTTTAAATACTTCACATATCCCTTCCTTATTTGATTTTCTACTTTACAAATCGTGTTGTGTTGCGCGCACTTTGAAATTTTCTTACATTAATTAAATTTTACACCTCTTGATTTTCTTAAACAAAATTTTAAAATGCCCATAAATTAAGACCCACCCGGTCTACATATCAACCTTTACTTTCAGTGCTTGCACTAAAAATTATGTGGTTTTTGGCCATATAACTAACCCTGAAACTTTCTGTTTTAAGCCTGCTGCAATGGTCTGCCCAACGCTGACCTTTTCCTGCAACCTGCCAACGAGCCACAAAGCCCGTAATCTCGCTCTTACCATTAAATTCGGAGTCAAATTTGAAGATCTTGAGGTCATCCATGGGAAAACCCCGTTTGTGGTAATGAAGATCGCCGCACCAGAAATACAGGAACCATATACAGATTTCAGCCTGGACTGCCTTCAAGACTTCCCTGCCTACAAGAAGTATAAAACTACTGTCATCACGACACCCGCCAAATCTGCTAGCCCTGCTGCTACTAAGGGGAAAGAAGTGATGATTATTGAGGATCTGACTGAGGGATTAACTGTCCCACCACCCGTGTTTGAAATCAGATCAAGTTCAAGGACTGTAACACTGACCCTAACCCAAAAATGGAACCATAATAGAAGGGTTCGGAGGGCCATCAAAGCCCATGCTCCCAAGGAGACACCCGTTTAGGAGGAGCTTCATCAAGTTAAAGAAGTGTTAGCAGAAATTTATCCACTACTACGAGGGAGTAGATTCCATCCTCTGACGGATACTGATGGATACGAGAGTATCCGAAGAATCGCCGCCGCATTACCACCACTTCAAGAACATGGTGAGGAAGAAAAGAAATTCACTCCTTTCACCCTAGTTAGTGTAGTTTTCAAAAGGCATGCTACCAAAGAAGGATGTTTAGTTAGCAAGTTACTTAAACGAGTGGGAGATGCAATTTCCCCTCATATGAAGAAGGAAATTTGGAAGGATGTCAAGTCCGCCAGACAGTCTCACAAGACAACTGGAGTGCCACCTACTCGCATCCCCGTTTGGTTATGTTTAAGGAACAAAATTGATACCGCTGTGATTACTACTGATTATACTGCCACCAGGACCGCAGGCCATCGACCGGTTAAGTCGAGACCGGGTCCGAAAATCTTACTCGTTACCCGTTATGGAGACATTTCTACAATCTCAAAGGAAAAGACAAGATGATTACCAGGTACTGTAGTCGGTCTACACCACGGGAAGCATATTTTCCCTCAACATACCGATGTTTCTACTAACACACTCCATCTTGAGACATCATTGTCAAAAAAGAAAAAGGTATGGGTACCCAAGGTCGCTGCACCGATACAGTCCGATGAGCCCGCGGGACAAAAACAATAAATGAAACCAGGGTCTAAAATATCTGACATCATCACAATAATAGCTAGCAACATGGAGGAGCAAGTGGAGGATGTCCATCAGGGTCCTCCAGATCTTAAAGCAATCAAGGAATCAATAATTGAAGAGAAAGTTGAGAAACTCAGGATTGAGATTTCCGAGTTAGCTTAAGAACACGGAGTTTTCGTTGATAGCGACGATGAAAATTTTGATAACAATGATTACTCGGAGGAAGATTTTATGGATGTCCATGTAACTGAAACCAGAGCCGCCACATCTGCACGCGAGGCTCAACCTCACACCGAAGATAACATCGTAGATGAACTGCATAGGGATATCCTCCAAAGGGATGAGCAAGTTAGTCTACTGAAGAAAAGAATAGAAGAGATGACCGCAACCATGACCGCTATGGCCATTATTCAGCGAAAATCACAAGCGTCGTAATTGGCTTCTCCATAGATCAATTAGCTGGAAATCATACACATCACAGATGAAAGAAGAGAGGTTGATTCAGCAAATAGAGATGAGCAACATAGAAAGGATTCCCCATCAGGTGCTATACCAGAAAAATAATTCAAGCAAATGGTTGAACAAGTGCGGGATGCTTTAACCCAATCTAAGGGTGGTGCATTGGTTCTAAAGGGTACACTTTACCCGGGGGAATTCGATGTCGTGCCTTTCCCCAAGTGTTTTGTGGCTCTAAACTTCAAGATATTTGATGGGACTGAAAATCCCAGACAACATATAGGACATTTTCGAGCCAGTTGTGGCAACACGAGAAATAGTGAAGCTCTACTCTTCCAGCAGTTTGTCAGCAGCTTATCAGGAATTGATTTTTGACTGGTACGCTGACTTTCCCAACGGGTCAGTTAAAACATTTTCTGAGTTGGAACAGTTATTTGTGAAAAGATTTGCTTAGGAACAACACCATGTGTCTATTTGATAGCTCATGATGGAAAAAAAAAGCCTAGTGAAAATTTGGTGGACTATATTTTGAGGTGGAGAAACCTTAGCATGAAATGTGAACCTCAGGTACAAGAATATCATGCAATTGAAATTCTACTCAAGAGCATTCATGGGCCAGTAGCTTTCATGCTCAAGGGACGAACATCAAACGATTGAGATTCTACTCAAGAGCATTCATGGGCCAGTAGCTTTCATGCTTAAGGGACTCACCATAAATCCTTTTGAGAAGCTACTTAGCACAGTCAACAGTCTTCAAGAGGAAATAAAGCACCTGGAGCCACACAAAAAGGCTAAGGTGACCAGAGTGTTCGAAAAGAAATCAGAAGTAGTAGCGACCATCAACAAAGGAAAGTAGCTGATGAAGATATATGTAGAAGAGCCTCTCCAGTCTTCGTCACAGTATGCTAAAAAACAGAGTAGTCAATCCAACCAGAGACCGCCTCAAGAAGGATCACCATGAGCAGGGGATAAGAAATTGTCCTTGTCAGAACGATGAAAAATTATGTATTCTTTTAAAGATGAAGCTATACCTAAAATATTCAGAAGTCTGATGAAGAAACCGGAGTTCAAACTACCAGATCTGAGGAAGCCAGAAGAGGAGGATAGGAAGAATGAACCAAATTATTGTTCATACCACCGGTTGCTTGGGCACACTATAGAAAAATGCTTCATCTTTAAAGACTGGCTCGAGAAGAACCTTAAAGAAGAGAACATAACAATCCCGAAAGAATATTTAGAAGAACCTTAAAAAAATTCCATAAATATGATTTTGGCCGAGCCAATCTTCCCAATCGATCTTTATACTGGAACAGATCGATGGAGTAAAACTTGGGATGAACTCAAGAGGGTCCTCAATCTAATACAGGATCCATCAAAACAATCTTTTGCATATACCAGAGAAGAGAATGGAATGAGGTCTGGAGTAGATCATCCAGGAAGATACTGAATAAGATCCAGTCTGCATCAAGACAAAACCTCCATTTAGAGTCTGCAGCATACTAAGCCCAAGATGGATGTTTTGTCAAGAGAGCCATCATCATCAAGGACAAAGAATAAGAAGAAAAGCATCGCTATAAATATTGATAGCATGGGGGGTAGGATAGGGGCTGCCTTTACCAGATTAGTTGTCTCGGATTCGGGGAAGAAAATCCTCAAACCCTTGACTTTGTATGATTATCTTTTTGTCCCTCCGGGGTCTTATGAATATAATGATTGTGATTCAGGCTACGTTTTGACTATTTCTAGTAATAACGTGACTGATTATAACCAAGCTGGTTGCGATCTCGATTTTTTGACTATTTCTGGTAATAATGTGACTGATTATAACCAAGCTAGTTGCGATCACGATCCCCAAAATGATCCTCAAATTGTACTATTTTAACTATTTCTAGTGATAACGTAACTGCTTATTACCAATCTATCTTTGAGCTTGATCCCCAAAATGATCCTCAAATCATACTAAAGTCTGATGAATTCATTTACAATGGCATCGATAGTGAAGAGCCAATTCTCGAGCATCACGGTACACCGCTTACCATCAACTTAGATCTTTCTGATGAAGAGGAAGAGACACCAGAGAATTCAACAATGATATCTCAAGAAGAAGAAATCACAAAAGTTAACTTTAGGAGCAGAAATAAGTTACCACCAAGAATAGCTCCAACAGATAAAGCAAAGCAGATAATGACCCGAGAAGAGATACATCCACCTCCACCAATGGAAGAGCCACATAATCAAGATAAAATTGGAGGATCATACAAAGTAGACTACATTGTGCTAGCTCATCTTAGGAAGTTGCCGGCCTGATTAATCATCTACGATGCTCTGATCCTGTCAAAGGAGATGAGAGAGTCTCTGGTTACAGCTTTGCTTGACCCAGAAATTTGCTTGGCTCAGTTGGCCAGCACATCCTTAGATGAAGTTTGTTCATTGAAAGAATAGCCTAGGGTAACCTTCACAGATGAAGACTTGCTGCTCGGTACCGCCGACCATAGTCGTCCAATCTACATCTCCGTCAACATCGGCAGATTTATGTTGTCCAAAGTATTAGTAGATCCTGAAAAATCTCTTAACTTGATGAGCCTACGAACATTGACCTATTTGAATTTTGAAACTTAAGAGCTTACGACCAATAAAATGATGTTAAGAGGATTCAACCAAAAGGGAGAAAGAGCCCTTGGATCAATTACATTACTTATGAAGGTTGGAGAACTCGTGAATACCGCTAGATTTCATATCATCAACGTCAAGACCTTATTTAACGCTCTACTGGGTCAACCATGGATTCATGAGCACAATATGGTTCCATCATCTCTACATCAGTGCATCAAATTCCGCAAAGATGGTCAAGAAAATTGCATCAAAGGCGACCTACAGCCCTTTTCAGTGCATGAAGTTGGTATCCATGAAGATGCTATCTATTACGTGCCTCCAAAGAGGATTGTCTTCTCTCAAGAAGTTATCATAAATAAAGATGAAGATTCATAAGAATTACAAAGAGGAGGCCATTCAACTCCGCTCCAGCGATCTTCCACCACTCCATTACAACGAGTTGGTAAAGGTTCTTTTTGTTCGCTCAGCCGAGGTCGAGGTCGGGGATGTGGACGAGGAAGGATCAACTTAATCATTGAACGGACTAGGCCAACCATCAACATTGGTGATGAAGACAGTTTTGAAGATGATATAATGATGACAAGACATAAGAGACTTCAGTACGAGATATCCCTAGAAGATATAGAGAAGAGTGAATAAGAAACAATGTATGATCGGATAAACCACTATGTGAATGTTATGACCCTTACCCCAGTTCTCCCTTAAAAGGTCGAGAGTTTAGATGTCAAGGAAGTTTATAGTGTTGGTTCAACGCCAATCAAATTTTGCCATGCTTCTACCTCTACTGAGCTTAAAAAACATGTAAATTTGGATGATGATCCTAATGAATTAATGGAATTGCCTTTTGGTTACTTCTTGCCTTGTGTTCAAAAGTTTCAACAAGGACACTTACCAAAAAAAATACCAAAAGATAAATTTCAACTTTTTGAAAAATTATGGAATGGTAAAAGTCAAACACCAAATTCAAAACAGGGTCTCGGATTTGGTACAGTCGGACCAGTCGATGATTCAGAATTTTGCTTGGTTGTTACTGGTGAGTCAGAAGAGGATTGCCTCAATATAGAGGATGACTCTAATAATCAGCCAATAAAAGATGCTCCCCCAAGAATTTGAGGAGAAAATTAAATCTACCGTTGATGAATTGAAAGAGATTAACCTCAAGACTGAAGAACAACGCCGACCTACATTTATAAATTCTCTACTTAATGACGAAGAATCTGCAGAATTGATCAAACTATTAACAGAATTCAAAGATTGCTTCGCGTGGAGCTACGATGGAATGTCAGGACTGTCCGCAGAAGTTGGAGTCCATAAACTCGATGTGGACAAGAATATAACCCCAGTAAAATAAGCTCCCAGGAGAATGCACTTCAAAATAGAACAAGTCGTCATTGCTGAGGTGAAGAAATTAATAGACGCCAACTTTGTGAAAGAAGAGCAATACCCCACATGGTTAGCTAACATTATACTTGTTAAGAAGAAAAATGGACATATCCGTGTTTGTGTTGACTTCAGAGATTTGAACAAAGCATGTCCGTAAGACGAATTTCCACTACCCACACCAGAGATGATGGTGGATATCACTTCAACGCATGAAATTTTCTCCTTCATTGACGGATCCTCAGGATACAAACAAATCAAGATGGCTCCCAAGGATGCAACACTTATAGCCTTCAGAACACCGATTGGAATTTTCTGCTACACAGTGATGTCGTTCGGCCTATAGAGCACCAGAGCAACATTTCAGCACGCAACGACGAAGATTTTTGACGACCTCATTCACAACCGAGTAGAATGCTACGTGGATGATTTGGTCATCAAAAGTAAACAAAAAATAGACCATTTGTACGATTTGAGGATCGTGTTCGAACAGTTTCGACGATATGACCTTAAAATGAATCCCTTAAAGTGTACCTTTGGCGTTACCTCTGAGAAATTTTTGGGAATCTTTGTCCGTCATCGGGGAATCGAGATTGACCCGGATAAGATTAATGCTATATTGGAAATGCTTTCTTCTAAATCCTTGAAATAACTACGTTCCTTCCAGGGGAAGTTGGCATATCTGAGACGCTTTATTTCTAATCTTTCAGGTAAGTGCAGCCTTTCTCGGCATTAATTAAAAAAAACGTCAAATTTATTTGGGAAGAGAAATGTCAGCGAGCCTTTGAGGATGTTAAACAAACGTCGAGACCTCTTTTAACGCTCTACTGGGTCGACCATGGATTCATGAGCACAATATGGTTCCATCATCTCAACATCAGTGCATCAAATTCCGTAAAGATGGTCAAGAAAATTGCGTCAAAGGCGACCTACAACCATTTTCAATGCATGAAGTTGGTATCCATGAAGATGCTGCCTATTACGCGCCTCCAAAGAGGATTGTCTTCTCTCGTGAAGTTATCATAAATAAAGATGAAGATTCAAAAGAATTACAAAGAGGAGACCATTCAACTCCGCTTCAGCGATCTTCAACCACTCCATTACAGCGAGTTGGTGAAGGTTCTTTTGGTTCGCTCAGCTGAGGTCGAGGCCGGGGATGTGGACGAGGAAGGATCAACTTAATCATTGAACGGACTAGGCCAACCATCAACATTGGTGATGAAGACAGTTCCGAAGCTGGTATAATGATGACAAGACATAAGAGACCTCAGTACTAGATATCCCTAGAAGATACAAAGAAGAGTGAATATGAAACAATGTATGATCGGATAAACCACTATGTGAATGTTATGACACTTACTCCAATTCTCCGTTAAAAGGTCGAGAGTTTAGAGGTCAAGGAAAATTGTAGTGTTGGTTCAACGCCAATCAAATTTTGCGATGCTTCTACCTCTACTGAGCTTAAAAAACATGTAAATTTGGATGATGATCCTAATGAATTAATGGAATTGCCACCTTGTGTTCAGAAGTTAATTTAACAAGGACACTTACCAAAACAAATGCCAAAAGATAAATTTCAACTTCTTAAAAAATTATGGAAAATTTCAACAAGGACACTTACCAAAAAAAATACCAAAAGATAAATTTCAACTTTTTGAAAAATTATGGAATGGTAAAAGTCAAACACCAAATTCAAAACAGGGTCTCGGATTTGGTACAGTCGGACCAGTCGACGATTCTGAATTTTGCTTGGTTGTTACTGGTGAGTCAGGAGAGGATTGCCTCAATATAGAGGATGACTCTAATAATCAACCAATAGAAGATGCTCCCCCCAGAATTTGAGGAGAAAATTAAATCTACCGCTGATGAATTGAAAGAGATTAACCTCGGGACTGAAGAACAACGCCGACCTACATTTATAAGTTCTCTACTTAATGACAAAGAATCTGCAGAATTGATCAAACTATTAACAAAATTCAAAGATTGCTTCGCGTGGAGCTGCGATGAAATGTCAGGACTATCCGCAGAAGTTGGAGTCCATAAACTGGAGGTGGACAAGAATATAACCCCAGTAAAATAAGTTCCTAGGAGAATGCGCCTCAAAATAGAACAACAAGTCATTGTCGAGGTGAAGAAATTAATAGGCCAACTTTGTGAAAGAAGAGCAATACCCCACATGATTAGCTAACGTTATACTTGTTAAGAAGAAAAATGGACATATCCGTGTTTGTGCTGACTTCAGAGATTTGAACAAGGCATGTCCGTAAGACGAATTTCCATTATCCATACCAGAGATGATGGTGGATATCACTTCAACGCATGAAATTTTCTCCTTCATGGACGGATCGTCGGGATACAAACAAATCAAGATGGCTCCCGAGGATGCAACATTTATAGCTTTCAGAACACCGATTGGAATTTTCTGCTACACAGTGATGTCGTTCGACCTAAAGAGCACCAGAGCAACATTTCAGCGCGCGATGACGAAGATTTTTGACGACCTCATTCACAACCAAGTAGAATGTTACGTGGATGATTTTGTCATCAAAAGTAAACAAAAAATAGACCATTTGTACGACTTGAGGATCGTGTTTGAACGGTTTCGACGATATGACCTTAAAATGAATCCCTTAAAGTGTACCTTTAGCGTTACCTCTGGGAAATTTTTGGGAATCTTTTTCCATCATTGGGGAATCGAGATCGACCCGGATAAGATTAAAGCTATCTTGGAAATGCCTTCTTCTAAATCCTTGAAATAACTACGTTCCTTCCAGGGTAAGTTGGCATATCTGAGACGCTTTATTTTTAATCTTTCAGGTAGGTGCAGCCTTTCACCACATTAATTAAAAAGGACGTCAAATTTATTTGGGAAGAGAAATGCCAGCAAGCCTTTGAGGATGTTAAACAAACGTCGAGACCTCTTTTAACGCTCTACTGGGTCGACCATTGATTCATGAGCACAATATGGTTCCATCATCTCTACATCAGTGCATCAAATTCCACAAAGATGGTCAAGAAAATTGCATCAAAGGCGACCTACAGCCATTTTCAGTGCAAGAAGTTGGTATCCATGAAGATGTTTCCTATTGCGTGCCTCCAAAGAGGATTGTCTTCTCCAGCGAAGTTATCATAAATAAATATGAAGATTCAGAAGAATTACAAAGAGAAAACCATTCAACTCTGCTTCAGCGATCTTCCACCACTCCATTACAACGAGTTGGTGAAGGTTCTTTTTGTTCGCTCAGCCAAGGTCGAGGCCGGGGATGTGGACGAGGAAGGATCAACTTAACCATTGAACGGACTAGGCCAACCATCAACATTGGTGATGAAGATAGTCCCGAAGCTGATATAATGATGACAAGACATAAGAGACCTCAGTACGAGATATCCCTAGAAATTACAGAAGAGAGTGATTATGAAATAATGTATGATCGGATAAACCGCTATGTGAATGTTATGACCCTTACTCCAATTCTCCCTTAAAAGGTCGAGAGTTTAGAGGTCAAGGAAGTTTCTAGTGTTGGTTTAACGCCAATCAAATTTTGCCATGCTTCTACCTCTACTGAGCTTAAAAAACATGTAAATTTGGATGATGATCCTAATGAATTAATGGAATTGCACCTTGTGTTCAGAAGTTAATTTAACAAGGACACTTACCAAAACAAATGCCAAAAGATAAATTTCAACTTCTTAAAAAATTATGGAAAATTTCAACAAGGACACTTACCAAAAAAATACCAAAAGATAAATTTCAACTTTTTGAAAAATTATGGAATGGTAAAAGTCAAACTCCAAATTCAAAAGAGGGTTTCGGATTTGGTACAGTCGGACCAGTTAATGATTCTGAATTTTGCTTGGTTGTTACTGGTGAGTCAGAAGAGGATTGCCTCAATATAGAGGATGACTCTAATAATCAACCAATAGAAGATGCTCCCCCCAAAATTTAAGGAGAAAATTAAATCTATCGTTGATGAATTGAAAGAGATTAACCTCGGGACTGAAGAACAACGCCGACCTACATTTATAAGTTCTCTACTTAACGACGAAGAATCTGCGGAATTGATCAAACTATTAACAGAATTCAAAGATTGCTTCGCCTGGAGCTCCGATGAAATGTCAGGACTGTCCGCAGAAGTTGGAGTCCATAAACTCGGGGTGGACAAGAATATAACCCCAGTAAAATAAGTTTCCAGGAGAATGCGCCTCAAAATAGAACAACAAGTCCTTGCCGAGGTGAAGAAATTAATAGACTCCAACTTTGTGAAAGAAGAGCAATACCCCACATGGTTAGCTAACATTATACTTTTTAAGAAGAAAAATGGACATATCCGTGTTTGTGTTGACTTGAGAGATTTGAACAAGGCATGTCCGTAAGACGAATTTTCACTACCCATACCAGAGATGATGGTGGATATCACTTCAACGCATGAAATTTTCTCCTTCATGGACGAATCTTCGGGATACAAACAAATCAAGATGGCTCCCGAGGATGCAACACTTATAGCCTTCAGAACACCGAATGGAATTTTCTGCTACACAATGATGTCGTTCAGCTTAAGGAGCACCAGAGCAACATTTCAGCGCGCAATCACGAAGATTTTTTACGACCTCATTCACAACCAAGTAGAATTCTACGAGGATGATTTGGTCATCAAAAGTAAACAAAAAATAGACCATTTGTACGATTTGAGGATCGTGTTCGAACAGTTTCATGTAATTTTATTTGTATTGGATCAATTTGTATTGTACTGTGGAATAGATTTTATATTTCTATTGTAATATTCAGACTTTTATATGCTAATTTTGTTCAGTATCCTGTTTAGTTCAGATCTACTTTATATTTAATACCTACACATTTCTGGTGATAACTATTGATCTTTTTTATATACACATGTGGTAGGACATAGTTCTGTAATTTTATCTCCCCATTTAAATCCATGTTATCAATTGCTTAAAATGTTTGAAATTAAGTGGGAAGGGGGAATCTTGTAGAGCTTAAACTTATTTGTCCTAAGTAAAGCAATCTTGAATTGATATTTCTATGTGGCGGATAAATCTAGAACTATCACAATAATGAGGAAGGAGAAACAAATTTAACATAATTAAACTCTATGTAAATTAAGTTAGACTAGTGCTAAGTAACCTTTGCAGTTCAACATATAGGAAAATGATAACAATTTTATTTTTAAAAAGTATCATCTTTTGGTTAAATTGGGTTTATTTAAATATATAATTAACAAGAATTGAGTCTCCTTAAAATTTTCTTTTTAGCTTATGCAATATAAAAGTTTTAAAAAATTAAAAAGAAAAGGTATGTGGAGTGTTTAATTTAAGGATATGATAGTGGAGTTCAAAATTATTGCAAGGTCTATCTATATATAGTAATCCTCATAAAGTTAGGTTAAAGTTTGAAATATTCGTCCTAAAGCTAAAAAAGGAGTGTTATAATAACAAGATTTGGTTATTTGCCAGAATTGAATTACAGTGGCAGGTTATTCTGAACAACCCCCAATATCTTCATATTCAATTTGTTGTTGGTGCTCAGGTGGGTTATGCAACCTTTGTTTATGCCAGCAGNAAATTCCTTATAGATGCTCATTTATTTGATTTGGGTTTTCAGGGTCCTAAATTCACTTGGAGAAGAGGGGTTCTATGGGAAAGGCTTGATAGAATGTTTGGGAACTCAATATGGCTTCAAACCTTCCCTTACACTGTCATCACACACCTAGCCATGTCTGGGTTGACCATAGACCCATCTTTTGCTCTATTCATAATGCTGTGAAGCTTGGGGGTTCACCTTTTAGATTCCAAAATATGTCGACTCTTCATCCTAATTTCCTCAATGAAGTAACTAATGCTTGGACCATCAATGAAGATTGTGGACCTTGGATNATCATCACTCACCTAGCCATGTATGGGTCTGACCATAGAACCCATCCTTTGCTCTATTCATAATGTTGTGAAGCCTGGGGGTTCACCTTTTAGATTCCAAAACATGTGGACTCTTCATCCTAATTTCATCAATGAAGTAACTAATGCTTGGACCATCAATGAAGACTGTGGACCTTCGATAAACCTATGGAAATTACAAAAGAAGGTGGTCATCCACTTAAACAATTGGAATTGGAATACTTTTGGTGATGTTAATGAGAATTTAAAAATTGCTCAAAAACAGGTGCTTAGCAATGAAGAAGATTTCCAGAAGGGCTTAAGAACTGAGAGATAGCTTCATAAGCTAATGAGGAACTACTTGCTCATATCACTTACAATGAAGCCTTCTTGAAGCAGAAAGTTGCAATTACCAAGTTCACTGAGGGGGACAGAAACTCTAGCTTCTTTCATGCCTGCATAAATTTCAAAAGAAAATGTAATATGATTCTGGAGATTAAGAAATCTGAGGGTATAAAGTTAACTAAGGCTGAAGACATTGCCCTTAATGCTGTCAATTTTTTTCAACAACTTTTTACTCCCATCCCACCACTAGAACTTTTGTAGATGCCAATTTATTTGCTGACGGGACTGAATATTTCAGTAGGCTGACCCTTGAACAAATCCCCTCTGAAGACGAGATTAGAGCTGCTCTTGATTCTATAGATGATGACAAAACTGTTGGCCTTGATGGCTACACTGCAAAGTTCTACAAAAGCTGTTGGACTGTGGTTAAGAATGAAGTTATATCTGCTACTCAAGAATTTTTTAGAGGAAACAATCCACCTAGGTACTTTACCTCCTCAACTATTACTTTGATTCCAAAAAACCAGGTCAGAAATAATTAGGGAGATTTTAGGCCCATTAGCTTAACTAATGTTATTACCAAGGTAATAAGTAAAATTCTGGTCTTCAGAATTCAGCCACATCTTCAGCAACTTGTTTGTGCTATCCAAACTGCCTTTATCAAAGGGAGATCCATTTCTGATAACATTTTGCTTGCCCAAGAGATGCTGCTTGACTTGGACAAAAAATGTAGAGGGGGTAATGTTATCTATAATTAATAAGGCTTATGACACTATCAACTAGAATTTCATCCTTGAAACCCTTGCTGCTAAGGGCTTTGCTGAAGGCTTCATTTTGCTGATCAAAAGATGGCTTCTTTGTAACAACCATTTTGTGCTTATCAATGGTTCTTGTCATGGCTTCTTTTCTGCTTCCAGAGGGATCAAACAAGGGGACCCCCTGTCCCCTACAATTTTCATTTTGGCTATGGATGATTTATCTAGATTGTTGAATCAATTGTTCTCAAGCTCCCCCCCATTTGGCCTATCAGCACAAATCTAATGTCTGTATTAGTCATCTGGCTTATGCTGATGATGTGATTATTTTCTCTAAGGCCACTAAGAGTGCTACCAAAATGTTGTATAAGGCCCTCAAACATTTCCAGCTCACCTCAGGTATGGAGTTAAATCTTCCTAAATGCCAATTTTTTCCTAGCACTAATATATCTCAACAGATAAAACACTGGATTTCTAGTTACACAAGTTTTCACCTGTCTTCATTGCTTATCAAATACTTGGGTGTTCTCTTAATCAAGGGCAGAAACAAACAGATCCAATTTAATGAGGTAATTGATAAGATTAAGAACCAATTGCAGTGTTGGACCAGTTCTTTTTTGTTCAGTGGTGGGAGGATCATTCTACTAAAAAGTATTCTTACTTCCCTTCCCTCTTATGCCCTACAAATGTTTTCTATGAAGAAAGGTACTCAGAAGCTGCTGGGGAGAATGTTTAACAAATTTTTATGGGTTGGTCTGAAGAAACAAGTTCATTGGCTCTCTTGGCAAAAGCTATGCAAACCTTACTGTGCTGGAGGTTTGGGATTTAAAGAGTTTCAGCATATGAGTTTCATTAACTTATGCAAACTTTGGATTAAATTTAGAGCCCAAGATAGCCTTTGGGTTGTTTTTATGAAAGGGAAATACTGTAGATCTGCTCACCTTGAAGCTGGGTGACTCTAGACTTTGGGGCAAACTATTAGAGGTTAGAGAGCAAGTTGAGGAGACCTTCATCTGGGAGCTAGGGGAAGGTCAAATTAATTTCTGGCTTGACAGGTGGACTTGGAATGGTGAAAAAATCCAAGGCTCTATCTCAAACCCCAATACACATGATATGGTTAAGGATTACTGGAATGAAAATCAGTGGAATTACACTCTTCTCTCTAATAAACTCAACAGTGAGCAGCTGCATTTGGTCCAACAAACACCTATTTATCCTAATCAAAGAGATAAGATTGTTATTAAAAAAGCCAATTCTCAGAAAGTTGCTTCTTTTATCCATCAAACCCTCTTTCACTGGCCTCATGTTCACTGGCGCACTGATATTTGTGGGAAACATCTAACCACTTCTATGTCTTTCTTCAGCTGGAGATTATGGCTTTCTATGCTCCCAACTGATGGTATATTGAAAATGAAAGGACTAAGGAGACCTTCTGTTTGTCTTCTGTGCCTTGAGAAGGAGGAGACCTTGGATCACATCTTCTTTAAATGTAACTTCTCTCAAAAAGTTTAGTCTGAGTTATTGACCAAGTTAAAAATAGATACAATTAATCTCAGTTGGATAAACTTCTACAACTGCTGGGAAGAGTGGAACCAGATCAATTTACAGGTTATTCCTTGTATAGTGGCTTGGTTTATATGGATGTGCAAAAATAGTGTCAAATATGAAGCTTTTACACCTCATGCTAAAGCTGTGCACATCTTACCTACAGAAAATCATCAAATATTACAAGTTCCCTAATATCTTCAGGAATTTGGTTCCTCAAGCTGCTATTCAGTATAATTTTAGTTTCTCATTGATTGAATGGGCTCCTCCTCCTGATGGCTGGATGAAAGCTAATACTGATGGAAGTTTTTTAAAAGGATCTGTTGGCTGTGGTGGTGTTTTCAGAAATTCCCTTGGACACCATGTTCTCCATTTCTCCGCACCAACTTGGGCTTTAGATGCTGTAGAAACTGAAATGAT
Source organism: Phalaenopsis hybrid cultivar (assembly GCA_002079205.1). Lineage (NCBI taxonomy): Eukaryota > Viridiplantae > Streptophyta > Magnoliopsida > Asparagales > Orchidaceae > Phalaenopsis > Phalaenopsis hybrid cultivar. The sequence continues at coordinate 26,188 of JXCR01109730.1, forward strand.
AGCTATTTATTGTTCTCTTAAAATTGTTGTCCAATGTAATATTGGACCATTAATCATTGAAACTGACTCCAATGTTTGCATCAAGTTTTTGCAGCATGAGGAGGACCCCCCTTGGCACATTGGAAGATGGATAAGGAAAATTCAAATGAATTTTGGCAGCTACACTGTTAAATTTCAGCATATCAACAGGAAAGGCAATAGGCCAGCTCATCATTTGGCCACTTCTGGTAGATGTTCTGAACAAGTTATTGTGGCAAATTTCCCTTCTCCTGAGTTAGCTTGTGTACTACAAGGGGATAAATTATGCATACCTCAAGTTCACACCTTCTGAGGAGGATTTGTTTGTGGTCACACTTTTCAAATTGCTTTTGACCTTGGTGGTTGTTTTGATTTTTTTGTTTCCACCTTGCCCCCTTTTCTTGTGTGTTTTCCCTTATGTTTTTGGGAACCTTTATGCTTCCTTTTAATTTTTCTTTGAAGCCCATTGGGCTGATTCTTGTTTTCTGTTGTTGATGGACTGATGATTCTTGTATTGATTCATCAAGCCCATCTTGCTACTCTTGATATTGTAACCTTCCCTTTACTTCAACATGTAGGGAGNGGAGAAGCCTTATAATAAATTGGTTTCGCTATATTCTTTTTTAGTTTTCAACTCCACTACATTCCTAAGTTTATTGATGTTTAGGATATATTTGTAAAACAATTAAAGGGAGTGCTTAAATTTTATCTATTTATCATCTAGGTATCCTATTTAACATTTACTAATTATTTTGAAGTAAATATAAATTCAGATTTTCTTGGTTAAATGTACGATTTCTTATACATTTAGTCTACACTTATTTTCTAATGAGTTATATTTTCATCACTATGAATCTCTTAAGGCATGATAGTTGATAATTTTTTAAGAAATCCACCCCAATTAGTTAATTTAATTGGTATTTATGCTTTAGTGTTACTTGAGGACAGGTAACCTTTACGTTTGGAGAATTTTGATTATAGGTAAGTATGCTAATATTTCTTTATGACTTACACTTCTTTTAGGATGAGACTTCACTTTAGGGAATGGTACTTTTATGCTTTTATTGTAGTTACAATAGGTAGTGGAAGTGAGGAAATGTGGAGGAGACCTGGAGCAAAGGTGCTATTATTAAACCACTGAAATTGAATATTAGGCAGGAGGAGACCTGGAGCAAAGGTGCTATTATTAATCCATTGAAATGGAATATTAGGCACTAGCTTCCACAACAATAGAAATCATCTAGTTATGTCGTGCATTATCTAATTTTGGAATTTCGATTAACAATTAACTCCTCTATATTGTGACAGTGTCTCCACAATTATGTTAGCCAGCAATCTAGTATTTCAAGCTCGCATAAAACACATTAAAGTTGATCGTTACTTCACTCGTGATTGCACAACTATTCTTGTTCACTATCTCATCTCCCAAGATCAGCTGGCTAATTTATTCACCAAGTCAATTTATTTAGCTAGATTCAGCCATCTGAGAATCAAGCTAACAAATGAGGATGAGTCATGCAGGGCAACAATACAACAATTGAAAATAACATAACAAACTCCACAACTATTAGCTCCTTCCACTAGTCTTATAAATAAGAAAATCACATACATTCATTTATAACCAAATCAGACATAGCTATAACAGAAACATATCAAGCGATCTCTCTAAATATTGTTCACTATTTACATCTAAATTTGTTTACATATTAAAATTTTTCCTGTATTTATACATTTCAATCTTTACATTATGCAACTCTTAACATAGTTTGGGGTTTTCTAACAATATGGTGAAGTTTAAAAAAAATGGTTGAGTTTTATAAAAGATGACCCACTCTTGGTTAAAATAGAGAACTTCCTACGAAAATGATAATGGTGCTTAGAAAAGAGATGTTCAGAGAGCCATCTGCTTCAAACTTATTCATATTACTATTAAGTATTGTCTTGTAGTTCTATACCGAAGGCAATATGGTCTAAAAAAAGATTCTAAATCAAGCTTCTCGAAGAAAATATAAAGTGAGGGGTATTTATGTAAGTCATAAATAATAAAACTTATATATGATTCAATAGAATACATGCTGGCTTTTTTTCATTTGCTCAACAAATTTTCAAGGGGTAAAGTACATTACTAAAAAATGATCCAACAGGAAAATTCATTTTTTTTGCTTACTGGATTTCTAGTTATTGCCTCACTTCATGCCATTTTTTCCAAAACTCCCGGCAGACTTTTCCATTTTCCCATGTTCTCTCACCCATTCTTCTACAAAACCCCTCTTCAGTCCCTATGCAACAGTGTTTCCAGTCTCCACCTCGCCTTTCCCCCCTTTCCTTCTGCCTTCCCACTTCGCACTGAACAAAAGCTGCGTCTTTCAACTTTTCATTCTATGAAGATGCCTTGTTTAGGAGGCAAAAGAGGAACAATAGAGAGAACACTGGCTCCTGCCTCTTCCATCTAAAATACTCCATAATCTTCATCAAGATTATTCTTCACCCGAAATGGGTATAAAATCTGATTGCTTATCTTCTATTCTGCTATGTGCTGAGGAAGACAGCAGCATCTTAAGCTTTGATGAGGAAGAAGAGGCTGAGAAGCATTGGTCCGATTGGTCAGTTCAGCAAAAAAGCTGTGATTTATATGGGCGTCTTTTCAACGATTTTCCTCTTCTATCTGATGAGTGTTTGGGCTTGTTGATAAAGAGGGAGGTGGAGCATCTGCCCCGGGAGGACTACGCTCAGAGGCTGATGAGTGGATGTATGAATTTTTCGATCAGAAGAGATGCCATTGATAGGATTTTAAAGGTGCGATTTTTAGCTAAGATTTACTCATAATATTCCCCTAGCCATCTTGTTCTTCATCCGGATGGCTTTTGGTTCATGGATTTGCATTCGAAGATGCTTGTTTTAATTTGATGTGGTCTAGATCTTTTACTGTTTTATGGTCATCTTTACATTTTAGCCCTGTTTACTTCATCTACTCTTATTCTCATTCTTATGTCTTTGTTGATGTTAGGTTTTCTTGGCCTCCTTCCTTTACTTTTATTTTTTATACATAAATTGGCAAAGAGCCCTTGATTGTTGAGAGGCGTTGCTTATTTTATATTTTCCAGTTTTTTTCTGTTTTTTAATTTTTTTATTTTTGTTCTATTGGAATTATCTTGCTCATCTGTTTTCATTCATTCCCTGTTGATGTTTGCAATGGAATTTATTCAGGCTGCTTTTTCCTTTCATCCTAACGTAACTAATGCATCTTTTTATGCCACTGCCAGCTTCATGACTATCACAATTTTGGACCTTTGAGTGCTTACCTTGCTGTAAACTATCTGGATAGGTTCCTGTCATCCTATGAGCCCCCTGTAACTCATCCAATCTTTATATACTTGAAAAAAATTGTTTCAATCATGACAAATGTTCTTCTCCTATTTCTCATGATTCAATATTTGTCTGTAGCAAGGCAAAGACTGGATGGCTCAATTATTATCTGTAGGCTGCTTATCTTTGGCTTGCAAAATGGAAGAAATAGAAGCCCCTCTATTGCTTGACCTGCAGGTACTGAAGAAAATATATCAAAATGGAGTTTTGTTATTCATCTGATGAATGGAAATTTCATTCAAGGCTTCTAAGGTACATGAACTTTTTTGGTTTAATAGGTGAGTGAGACCAAATTTGTCTTTGAGGCTAAGACTATCCAAAGAATGGAACTTCTAGTGCTAAGCACTCTCAAATGGAGGATGCAAGCTGTGACTCCTTTCTCCTTCATAGACTACTTCCTTCATAAGCTCAATGGTAACAATTCCCCCTCCAAGACATTAGTCACTCGAGCAGTAGAGCTCATCCTTTGCACCCTTCGAGGTATTTTATACATTTAGAATTACTATTATTTGAATTTCCTTATGATTCAGAGAGAATTGAATGAACAATATTGTCATTTTGAACCGATGCAGGCATTGATTTTCTAGCATTCAGACCATCTGAAATAGCTGTGGGTGTCACGCTGTCGGTGATGGGCGAAGCGCAACCTCTAAATGCCTTGGAGACCATCTCTTGCTGCAACTTGATGGATGAGGTTAAGATTGATTCATATTGTATCATGATCATTTTTTTTTTTACATACGAGTTAAGTCATTGAGCAAGAACACTGGTGTTATGATTGCAGGTGAGAGTGTTGAGATGCCACAAAATCATACAGGAGGAGATAATAAATTGTTGTGAAGATCCAATGAGTGGGATTCCATTAGTTCATTCTTTGCCACAGAGCCCAATTGGGGTTCTGGATGCTGCAAGTCTGAGCTACAAGAGTGATGAACTGACATCTGGCTCCCAATCAAGTTGGTACCTTACTTCTCTAGCAGGAAAGAGGAGAAGACTTAGCAGGTCATCCAGCTCCATAAGAGGAACTGAGACTCTTTAGTTTGATTTTGATTGAATTGTTTGAGAGGATCAATGCTTGTAGGTAATTGAGTTTGATTCGGTGTGAGATCGATCTCTGAACTGTTCTGAGAAGTTCTTAGAAGATGGATGACAACATGAAGCAAAATGAGAAGGTAGATGGGAGGCAAAACAAGAAATTATGAAGTTGGCGATCAGTTGCCAATGAATTTTCAAATAAAACCAGAGAAAAAAAAAATGAGAAAGGGAGGCTGCTATGTGTGCTATGGAGATGATGAAGTGTGGAGTTTTGTTGTTCTTCCATTGCCATTTTCCTTCAAAAAATGAAAAAAAAATACCATTTTGGCGATAAAAAATTAATATTTGTGCTACCTTCCTCTGCCAAAACAAAGAAGAAACATTAGATATATTTGTTTTGGAGGATATTATATGTTAGAACTGCCTTAGCTGTAATTTTGCTGTATTTCATTTCTGTTGGTTGACTGATTGTCTGCGTAGACCATCGAATTTACAGTCTCTATAGCATTAAACAAGGGGGGCCTTGGGAACACAAGAAAAGCCAAGGTGAATAAAATTCAGATTAGTTGGTGTGAGCATGCAGATTTCAGCCCATAGA
>JXCR01109746.1:0-12581 GCA_002079205.1 Phalaenopsis hybrid cultivar
CACTTGGAGCATTTCAACACTCTTGAAGAATATGCCTCTAATGAAGATCAATCTTAGACCAGCGATTGCCAGATAGAGGGGGCATACGTCCCAATGGGTACAAAACAATACGACCCATGGTATACTGAGCCATATGTTCCGATGGACGCCGAGTCACACATCCCGTTAGAGGCATCACCGGCACCAGTATGGATTCATGTCAACAATGAAATGAGGGAATGTTCGTGCAAGCCGCTTGTCCTTAGCACAACAGAGTATTATAAAATCAGCAAAGTCAACAAAAGAAGCTTTGAGTTCCACGAAGAAGTCCATAGAGAGCTCGTCAATATATTGGAAGGATTGGAATTGTATACTATGGTCTTTTCAAAAAATGATGAACAAAGCATTCTGGACTGTATCTTTGACTTAAGAGACAGAAGTCGAGCAGGCTTGCTCTTGGAAATAACCTACTTTGAGCCAAGGAAATGGATGAGAGTAAAGGGAAGGATTACAATACAATGTGGGTGCTGCTATAAATTCACTAAAGACAGACAAGGAAATCCTCTTGGGATTCTTAGGTATGACCAGGTGGATCCACTGCCACCGATGATGAAATGGATGATTAAACGAATGGTTCGATGGAACATACTACCAGTTGACTGCATTTCAATTAGCTGCATCATCAACATATATGACGAGGTAGACTGCATATCTCCTCACATTGATCATCATGATTTTGTAAGACCCTTCTACATAGTCTCATTCATGAGTGAAAATAATATTCTGTTTGGGAAAGAAATCGATGTCATCGGCTTTGGTGAGTTCCAAGGATCTCTAGAAATTCCCTTTCCTGTAGGTTCAGTGCTTGTTCTAAAAGGCAATGGTGTGGACGTCGCCAAGCACTGAATTCCCAAAGTACAATGCCTTAGGGTGCTATGACTTTTTGACTGATGGACAACAACAAAATACCGTTTAGATTTCAGCTGGATCTTGAACTCGAAGAACTGTTGTCGTATGAGCTACGAGAAGGTTGCACCTCTAGACGCACGTGAAGGGAACTTTTGTCCTGGAACGTGGCTAAGNATAATATTCTGTTTGGGAAAGAAATCGATGTCATCGGCTCTGGTGAGTTCCAAGGATCTGTAGAAATTCCCTTGCCTGTAGGTTCAGTGCTTGTTCTAAAAGGCAATGGTGTAGATGTCGCCAAGCACTGAATTCCCAAAGTACAATGCCTTAGGGTGCTATGACTTTCCGACTGATGGACAACAACAAAATACCGTTTAGATTTCAGCTGGATTTTGAACTCGAAGAACTGTTATCGTATGAGCTACGAGAAGGTTGCACCTCTAGACGCACGTGAAGGGAACTTTTGTCCTGGAACGTGGCTAAGAAGGTCAACTTGATCACGAGCTCACTACGCAACGGGACAGATATTCAGAGGGTTTCTCTTTCTTCTTTACTACATTACAGATATGATATATATCAGACATGATAAGTCCATGATATGTACTCGACATGACACATTCCAGATGTATCATCATGCAGTTTCTATATTGTACTCTTTTTGAGGCATTTGCGTACTTTTCATCTGTAACATTTTATTGAAGCAAATTAATGAAATTTCTTTCAGAAAATTTTTCTGATTGTTCAATTGCCCTTCACGGTGTGATGGGTAAAAGCCATTGAATCATGCATTGGTTTGCAATTACAATGAACGAAGAACAAAACAACAAACATTTAATGATAAAAAAAGAAACTTTCAAATAAAAAAATTACTAAAAGAATATAAATTATGATAAATTTAAATTAAGAAAATCTTTCTTTTGAAAAAAATCAACAAACTAAAATTAAAATTTGAAAAACATATTTTTGAAAATTAAATGTGATAAAAACAACAAGAAAAGAAAACAAATTTGTTTTGTGGATTCTCTCGATTTCAGAGTTCCTTACTCTTTGCTTGCACAGCACGACTATCCTTACCTACATTAAATTTTTGCATCACCGTGGAGATGCACATTCTGCACAAAACCCCACAAAATTCTATATATCTTACTAAAAAAATGTCAACATCTTCACATGCCACATATCTTCTAATTCAACACTACAAACTATTTAGAGATATCAATTCTCATCTTCAAATCAGTCACTACCTTCTGATTCATCCCTTTTGAGGTCGGTCCTTACCTTTTGACACTTTCTTTTTGAGGTTGACCCTTACCTATCAATTCTCATCTTCGAATCAGTTGATACCTTCTGATTCACCCCTTCCAAGGACGATCCTTACCTTCCGACGCTCTCTTTTGAGGTTGACCCTTACCTATAAATTCTCATCTTTGAATCAGTTACTACCTTCTGATTCACCTCTTTTGAGGTCGGTCCTAACCTTCTGAGACTCTCTTTACTTGTCAATTCTCATCTTCGAATTAGTCACTACCTTCTGATTCACCCCTTTTGAGGTCGGTCCTTACCTTCCGACGCTCTCTTTTAGAGATTAACCCTTACCTGTCAATTCTCATCTTTGAATCAGTCACTACCTTCTGATTCACCCTTTTGAGGTTGGTCCTTACCTTCCGACGCTCCCTTTTTGAAGTTGACTCTTACCTATCAATTCTCATTTTCGAATCAGTCACTACATTATGATTCACCCCTTTTGTGGTCGGTCCTTACCTTCTGACGCTCTCTTTTTGACGTTGACCCTTTCCTGTCAATTCTCATCTTTGAATCTGTCACTACCTTTTGATTCACCCCTTTCGAGGTTGGTCCTTACCTTCAGATGTTCTCTTTTTGAGGTTGACCCTTACCTGTCAACTCTCATCTTTGAATCAATCACTACCTTCTAATTTACCCATTTTGAGGTCGGTCCTTACCTTCTGACGCTCTCTTTTTTAGATTGACCCTCACTTGTCAATTCTCATTTTTTAATCAGTCACTACCTTCTGATTCACAACTTTAAAGGTCGGTCTTTACCTTTCGATGCTCTCTTTTTGAGGTTGACCCTTACTTGTCAATTCTCACCTTCGAATCAGTCACTACCTTCTAATTCACCCCTTTCAAGGTTGGTCCTTACCTTCTGACACTCTCTTTTTGAGGTTGACTCTCAACTGTTAATTCTCATCTTTAAATCAGTCATTAGCTTCCAATTCACTCCTTTCAAGTTAGGTCCTTGCATTTCAATGCTCTCTTTTTGAGATAGAATCTTACCTGTCAATTCTGATCTTTAAATCATTAACTACCATCTGATTCACTTCTTTCGAGGTTGGTCCTTACCTTACGATGCTCTCTTTTTGAGGTTAACCCTTTCAGTCAATTCTCATCTTCAAATCAATTACTACCTTCTAATTCACCCCTTTTGAGGTCGGTCCGCCTATTGACGCTCTCTTTTTGAGGTTGACCCTTACCTGTCAATTCTCATCTTCGAATCAGTCACTACCTTTTGATTCACCCCTTTCGAGGTCATTTCTTACCTTCCAATGCTCTTTTTTTGAGTTTGACCCTTACCTGTCAATTCTCATCTTCGAATCAGTCACTACCTTCTGATTCACCCCTTTTGAGGTTGGTCCTTAACTTTTGACGCTCTCCTTCTGAGGTTGACCCATACCTATCAATTCTAATCTTTGAATCAGTCACTACCATCTGATTCATCCCTTTCAAGGTCGGTCCTTACCTTCCGATGCTCTCTTTTTGAGGTTGACCCTTACCTATCAATTCTTATCTTCAAATCAGTCAGTACCTTCTGATTCACCTTTTTTAAGGTGGGTCCTTACCTTTTGACGCTCTCTTTACCTGTCAATTCTCATCTTCAAATCAGTCACTTCCTTCTGATTCACCCCTTTTGAGGTCAGTCCTTACCTTCAAACCCTCTCTTTTTATGATTGACCCTTACCTATCAATTCTCATCTTCGAATCAGTCACTACCTTATTATTTACCCCTTTCGAGGTTAGTCCTTACCTTCTGACACTCTTTTCTTGAGGTTGACACTTACCTATCAATTCTCATCTTCAAATCAGTCACTACCTTCTGATTCACCCCTTTCGAGGTTGGTCCTTATCTTCCGACTCTCTCTTTTTGAGGTTGAACCTTAACTGTCAATTCTCATTCTCAAATCAGTCACTACCTTCTGATTCACCCCTTTCAAGGTTGGTCCTTACCCTCTGACGCTGTCTTTCTGAGGTTGACCCTTACCTGTCAATTCTCATCTTCGAATCAGTCACTACATTTTGACTCACCCCTTTAAAGCTCAGTCCTTACCTTCCGACGCTCTCTTTTTGAGATTGACCCTTACCTATCAATTCTGATTTAGAATCAATTTACATTATGATTCACTTCTTTTGAGGTCGGTCTTTACCTTCAAACACTCTCTTTATAGACAATACTTAAATTTCAAATGATTACTTTGAAATCGGTCCCTAACTTCTGATTTCTTCCTTTAAGGTCGGCACATAACTGCAGACTCTATCTCTTGAAAATGTTACCTAAATTTTGAATCATCACTTTAGAATCAATGCCAAAATTATGACTCTTATTTTTCAGGGTCGGTCCCAACCTTCCAACTCTCTTATGAAATTGATACCTAAATCTCAAATTCCCACTTTAGGATCACCACTTACATGATGACTCCCATCCTCTAAAAACACTTGCAATCTGACGAAATTAAAATCCACTCCCCAATCCCTAGTGAGAGTCCCTACTTCTTGACTTTAATAAAAAAATTCAACCATTATATTCTCCAGCGGAAGCAAATAGCACACACAATCCCACACTCCTTCTATGTCTCTTGACTTAGGAGTTTGTATTGGTTTTGTTAATCCCGTCCGTCAACGCCAATACGCGCGGTGTGCTTGCTCAGCACACCACACCTATTAAGGGTCCATTTGTTGAACTCACTTTTGGTTGAGGTCTAGTCTTTCTCTTCAGTAGCCTAGGGTCTAGCCATAGGACTTTTCTATTGACTACTCTTAGAGAACTAGAAAAAGGCACCCTTACCATTATAAATTCTAAACTCGTTTTTATTCAACTTAATGTTCCACATATTGGTCCTAACCTCTAGCACTTAGTAGGTGGGGTCATTATGGGGGAGCTTAAGGAGAGTTCCTATAGGGCTATTTGACCTTAGGGTTGACCTTGGATGTTGGTCTAGAGCTAAGAAACTCACTTCACTCACAATCACTCACTACCCTAAACCCAGAATTTCCTGACTTTGGTCCCTAGAGCCATTGGGAAACTCATGTAGATGGTCCCCTAAACCTACTAGCCCTAGTACATAGAGGACCTAAATGGAGTTTCCATTGGTCCATGTCTTACTTTTGGTGATTAGTTCCACAATTTTACCAAAAATACTCAGTGTGGCCTTTTGCCCCTAAACTCCCCCAAATCAACTAAGTACCCTTGAAACCCTAAATTTGGCCAAACTTTTCCAAATCTATCCAAAATACCCAAACTGGTTCAAAAATCATTTCAAACCTTTTGAAAACACCCAAATTACCCAAAATCACAAAAAATTACCAAATTACCAAAATGCCCCTCATGGGCCCAAAATTACAAAAATTCTAAAAAATCCCAAAATTTTGAAAAGTATTCCAAATATTCCCAATTTCATTTTTCTCAACTACCACATTATCCAATTTGGCCAATTTGACCACCTTTGACAAAGACCCCCAATTTGCCTTTAAAGGCCCAAATTTCACCCAAATTCAACTCAAATATCCATCAATTTGATCCCAATCTCTCCAAATTTCAGTCCCAAACTCAAATTCAACTTCAATGTGACAAAAATAAACCAAATCCAAGCTCAATTGGCCCATTCTTTAAGCCTAATTTTTTGAATTAGGTCAAACCCTCAATTTTGGACAGATGACCTAATCTCACCAAATTGAATCCATAGCTTTTTTATGTTGAAAACTCTTTATAACATTCCTACACATCAAAATTGATCATCAATTGGCCTTGGTGAACTCTCANCCAATTTTGGACAGATGACCTAATCTCACCAAATTGAATCCATAGCTTGTTTATGTTGAAAACTCTTTATAACATTCCTACACATCAAAATTGATCATCAATTGGCCTTGGTGAACTCTCAATTTCATTTATATTCAACTTAAGTCCAAAATCCCTAAATTGGCCCAAATTGGTTATGTCCCCAAATTCCACCAAATTGATTGCCTTAATTTCAAAATTAGCACTCATTTCATGTAGAAAACTCTTCATGAGGTTCCTATTGACTAGTTTAAACAATCAATTTGGACTTATCCCAAGGTTAGCCCAATCTATACCCAAGTCTAGCTCAACATGCCCAAAATGACAAATTTTTAAATTCCTTCAAATTGACCCTTCACTTGAACTCAAAATCCTTTCAATCCTTCACCAAAAATGTTCATTACAATAATCCACATCAAGTGCATCAAAAAATTGGGCTAAAGGACATGGCTAGCCTAACGCAAACCCAAGTTTTGGTCATTTGCACCCACTTGCACCCATGCACCAAATGTAGCTTAACCACCCCAATGCCATCAAATTAATGACTCCACAGCCATTATTTGGACCCTAAGACTGAGCTAAAACTCACCTAACCACCTAAGCTAAGCCATGGATCAATGGTCCCTTAAATCAAGGGATTTCATGCCATAATTGTTTAAGCTTAAGATTCTTTTTGCCAAAACTAAGCGTAAGCCCATTAAATTGCTGTGAGATATTCCCCCCTCCCATTCCATGGCCGGCCGGCCTAGTCACCAGAGAAGCCAAAACCGTGGACAACCTCCCCTTTAACTTCACCCAAATCAAACCAAGAGGCCACCTCACCTAAATCAAATGTTAGAGCCTTTCTGCCCTCCACTTAGGCACCACATTGCACCCCCAAATTGGCCATGACAGCCACCTATTAGCCATTTTTATAAAAGCTCACCTCCACAGCCAAGGGAGGGGTGCTAAAAATTTCTCAGACGGAGACCTCCAAATCACTCACAGAGCTTGCTCAAGACCTCCGTAGTGAAATCCAATCACTCTATTGCCCTAATTCCTCTAGTGTAACGCTAATTTTGAGCTAAAAAATTAGGGCAGAAACAAGACATCCCTTAAAACTCCACCAAACTCCAANCCTCAAGACCTCCGTAGTGAAATCCAATCACTCTATTGCCCTAATTCCTCTGGTGTAACGCTAATTTTGAGCTAAAAAATTAGGGCAGAAACAAGACATCCCTTAAAACTCCACCAAACTCTAATTACTTGTGCCCACACCTTCACAACAACAAGAGAAGGTAAAGCCCCATCAAACTCCCCTCTGAGACAACCCCTAACATAGCTCTAGACCAACACCTAAAATCGAGCTTGGTTGAATTCATACCTAGACCTTACACCACAGCAAGAGGCTCAATCCTTAGCCTCCTTGGTNTAGCCCCTAACATAGCTCTAGACCAACACCTAAAATTGAGCTTGGTTGAATTCATACCTAGACCTTACACCACAGCAAGAGGCTCAATCCCTAGCCTCCTTGGTCTCCAAAAAACGTTCCAAGCACCTCTGATTGAAGCTTTCCTTCTCAGAGCAAAGGTATTGAACTTCTTCTCCTCTCGAGCTTCTTTTGATTCTCCATTTTCTTAGGATTAATTTCATGGCATCTTAACCATATGGATATGTTCCTTTAGTCTAGACGAGAATTTAAAAAAAAATTCACTTAATTTGGTTGACAAATGAGGGAGATGTCAAGCTTGGAATATGGACGGTTCTCGGGCTAGGCTATCAGGGACGATGACGGAGCACCGTTCAATCAAGCGTGTATCAGATTGACGGTCAAGATGAATTCGGACAGCACTTCGGGACATAAACCACAGGCTGAGTCAACGTTGAAGTGGATGGCAGCATAGAACGGGAACTCACCACGTGGAGTTTCGGAGCCGCCGTAGGTTGACGAGGCACCGCGCGTTTGAATAGATAAATAGGGAATAAAAAAATTCAGAAAATACATCCTAACTTAAAAAATCCATATCTTGGTGTAAAAAAATTACAAAAATAAAACAAAAATACCTTCTTGCTCAGTGAATAGAGGAGAACAATGGGGATCTGGTTTGAATTCTATTTAATGAAAATTTTATTTTTAAAAAATTAATTAGTGTTAGAAGTCTTTTAACTCTCCATGCATGTAGACTTATCACCATAGCTTAATTTTTTGACATGTTATAGCCTCTGTCAAGGGGAACACTCTCTGATTTTTTCCAAAGTCAGAAAAAACCTCTAGACAAAGATCCATATTTTTCATCTTTAAGTACATTATTTGCTTAAATTATTCATAATAAAGTTGATGAAAATTTTGGAAGGTTTATGATGACCAGAGAACCTTTAGAAAAATTTCTCATGAGTCAAGTCATTTAAAATGAACCTATTCTTCATAAAATCTAAAACACTAAGGTAATTAATTTTGGAAAACACAAACATCAAAATGACTTGATTTTTGATCTCCACTATTGCTTAAGATCCAGAGAGCTCCCCATATAAATTTTATGGCATTTTGAGTGCATTTGATGGCCTAAATTGATTTTTTAAGTTAAACATCTTTTTTTGGCACTAAAAGAATTTTTAATGATTAAAATATAACTCAAAAAAATTATGAAAACTTATTATTTGAGTTCTTTGTGATCAAGGGAATTTTATAGGAAAAAATGGAGTTTAAAATAAAAACTTTATTTTTAGCCTAATTTTAAATATATAAAATAATTAAAAATTCATAAAAATAAAAAAAATAATAAAATTAATGAAAATGTTCTAATTTGTTTTCTAAGAATTTAAAAGTAATTTGAATATTTTCCTAATTTTTTAAATAAAGAAATTGTATCTTGAAGCTTAAAATAATTTTTTAAAGGCTAAAAAATAGATTTCCACTAAAATAATTACAATAAATATAATGTTCTAAAATAGATAGAGAATTTAAAGTCTTTAATTATTATGCCTCTTTTTTAGTGCTTTCTCCTCCTCTAATATCTTCCATAGATTGGTAATGAACATATAAGTTGTAGAAGGATCGTTACAGGAATTGATCTATCAAATTTTCTTCTATCCACCATTTTTCTTTAAACATCCAAACTAATCTTGCTTCAAAAGTTCCAGTGTGGTCAAAATTTTCTGTCATTCTCCAATCTAGGTGATCAAAAAGGTATATAAGATCTCCTACTGTATTCATAATACTCTGATGTTCCCTTTCAATTTTCTTCAATGTCTTTTACAAAGCAAGCGAACTTCCAACTGTTGGTTGTATTAATGGAGTTGAAGAATGTGAATATTGATCTACGATGTCTTCTAATACTTCATTTCCATCTCCACAATAATTCTCATCTATAGGATTCATGGGATTCCAAGGTAATAAAGTCTTTTGCCAACTTACATATGGAACATGTGCTTGACTGCAAATCAAAAAGATGGTAAATGGAAGCCCAAGTCCATAAATTGGTCCATTAGTAAGGATACCCATAATAGATTTAAATATAAAAGATCCTATATCAATGGGTTTTTTTATTTGAATGCAGTAATTTAAAATAGCACATTCTTTGGTAATTCTACTAATTTTTATAGTAGGTAGTAATTTTGTAGCAAAAAAGAAATGTCATTACTTCGAAATTGGATTAAGTAATGAAGTGGAGAAACTAACATATCCTTCATCTTGTATCTCCCACATATCACTTTCATATTTTAGAAGGTTATACACGTCTTGCATCAAATCTCGTGTAGGAATGAAATTTATATAATAACGGATTTGAATGTTGTCTATCATATACAATTCATTAATCCTTACAGGAGTAAATGGAACAGCCTTACCTCGTACGAAGCCAACATCTTGAGTAATTCCATGTAAGTTTGCATAAAACTCTTTCACCACAAGTATGACAACCGCATACGTAGTGTAACACAGAACTTTCCAACGCCTTTATAGAATGATTTTATTAATTAGACTACTAAGATTGATCACTCCATGATTAACAAATCCTCTTTCCTTGATCAATCTCCTCTTTGAAATAACATTATCGTATAATTGCTTCACGTCAAAACTAATAAACTTTCTTTTGTTGAAAAATCCATACCTCAAACTATTTCTGGAATTGGAAGCCATGGAAAAAAATATAGGAAGTTACTAAGCGTCCAAGGATGTTTCTAGGCCTTTTTAAACTCGTCCCGATGGTTATTATGAAGTGAAATCGTGCCAAAACCTGCCAAAAGTTGTCTAAAACCTTCCAACAGTACTCGGCGCCGTCAGCGCTCATGATTGGCGCTGTCGGTGCTGATGTCCATTATCTAGGGGGCCGTCGGCGCCAGTGGCTAAAATTGGGATTTTCATTTTTTATTCAATTCGATTCCAAATTTTCCTCCAATACCAATATTTGACTTAGTTTATAAAAAATGCAATTGTGTAGGAATATTATCTACTAATATACAAGACACTTAACAAACTAAATAGTAATACATATCAATATAAGTATGGGTTGCCTCCCACAAAGCGGTTGGTTTAACATCGTCAGCCCGACATACAATTTGTTTAGTTGGGCTGACTTAACATTAAAACTTCTTTAAATTGAGGTATGTGCCCTTCATAATAATGTTTCAAACAATGCCCATTAACTTTAAATATTTTTCTAATGTTAGGATCTTTAATAACAACAGTTCTATAATGATAGACTTTAATCACTTTAAATGGTCCTAACCATCTGGATTTTAGTTTTCCTAGAAAAAATTTTAATCTTGTATTATATAGTAGAACTTCTTATCCAGGTTCAAATTTGTTCTTATTAATCTTCCGATTATGCCATATTTTCATTTTTTCATTATAGATTTTTGCATTGTCATATGCTTCATTTCTAATCTCCTCAAGTTCATTGAGTTGCAAAAACCTTTTCTCACCAGCATCCTTTAAATTAAAATTAAATTCTTCAATTGCACAAAATGCTTTATGTTCCAATTCTACTGGTAAATGAAATGTTTTTCCAAAAATCAATCTATATCGGGACATTCCTGTAAGAGTTTTATAAGCAATTTTGTATGCCCATAATGTAGTATCTAGTCTAGCAGACCAATCCAATTTATAAGGATTAACAACTTTTTCTAAAATATGTTTAATTTTACAATTTGATATTTCTATAGACCACTAGTTTAAGGATGCAAGAAGTAGAGAATCTATGCATTATATCATATTTCTTGATTAATTTTTTGATTCTCTTTTTTCTGAAATGAAATCCTCCATCAGTAATGATTAATCTCCATATTCCATATCTTGTAAAAATATTTTTAATTAAAAATTTAGAAACACACCGAGCGTCACATCTAGGCACAACTTCAATATACTTAGACATATAATCAACAACAAGTAATATATATAAATTTCCAAATGAAGGCATAAATGGTCCCATAAAGTCTAATCCCCACACATAAAAAATTTCAACTTATAATGTGTAATTTAGAGGCATTTCGTCTCTTCTGAAAATATTTCCTACTCATTGACATCTATCGCAAGTTTTAATGTAATCATTAAAATCTTTAAAAATAGTAGGCCAATAAAATCCAGCTTGCAAAATTTTGTATGCAGTCTTATGTACTCTAAATTGTCCTCCAAATTTAGAATCATGGCATCTTTCAATTATCTGTTGAGTTTCTTCATAAGGCACACATCTTCTAATAATTAAATATTTACATTATTTATATAAATATGGGTCATCCCAAAAATAGTATTTTGAATCATATATAAATTTCTTTAATTGTGGATTCTTGATATCAGGTGGAAGAATGTCACTTACAATATAGTTCATTATATTAGCACACCATGGTACAACCATTTAATCAACACTATATAAATGTTCATTAGGTAAATTTTCTAAAATTTCATTTGCAAAATTAGTTAATATTTCTATTTATATTCGTGACAAATGATCAACTAATTGATTTTCATTTCCCTTTCTATCTACCATAATAAAATCAAACACTTGCAATAGAAGTATCCATCTAGTTAATCTTGGTTTAGCATCATTCTATTACACCAAGNTTTAGCACACCATGGTACAACCATTTAATCAACACTATATAAATGTTCATTAGGTAAAATTTCTAAAATTTCATTTGCAAAATTAGTTAATATTTTTATTTCTATTCGTGACAAATGATCAACTATTTGATTTTCATTTCCCTTTCTATCTACCATGATAAAATCAAACACTTGCAATAGAAGTATCCATCTAGTTAATCTTGGTTTAGCATCATTCTATTACATCAAGTATTTAATAGTAGAAAGATCTGCATGCACTATACATTTAGTTCTAATTAAATAAGATCTAAATTTATCAAAGGCATAAACAATAGCTAATAACTCTCTTTCAGTAGTGGTATAATTAATTTGAGCATTATTTAGAGTTTTACTAGAATATTATATACCTTTAAGAACTTTTTCGTGTCTTTGTCCTAATACATCCCCAATAGTATAACCACTAGCATCAGACATTATTTCAAATGGTTTCTCCCAGCCTGGTGGTACTATTATAGGTGCAATGATTAATTTTTCTTTAATAATTCAAATGTTGTTATGCATTCTTAATTAAAATCAAATTTTGTATCTTTTTATAAAAGTTGGCATAGG